>NLAL01000290.1:0-16364 GCA_002374735.1 Metschnikowia sp. 13-106.1
CAACAATACTCTTCATTGTTTCATCTGTATGCAGTCACATGAACATGCAGTACACCTGCGTGTACTGATTCCTCAAGTTCAACACGCCTTACTTCATACTGACACCGACTAACTTCACCACACCACCAGTAGTACCTCACTAATAGCTAATCCGTAATATCCCACATATTTTCATCCATGAACCATTGATGAACCAAAATTTCACACTTTGACTTGAATTCTTCGACCTGCATACTCCATCCATCTCTGAACCTCCATTCTTGGTCCCACCTCCACTTTTCCCGAACCACTCATGGACCAGAAATACTTTGGCAAGGCCAAGGCCGCCGACCTCCGTGCCGAATTGGAACAGGCCCGCAGAAAACTGAAACCACAGCAACGCGTCAAGATCGTGCTCAAGAAAATCGTCTCCAACATCATCTTGAATCGCCAGGAACTAGCGGTGTTGATGAGTGAGGTGATCCGCTTGATGGTGATCGATGACTATGAGATCCGCCGCCTCTGTTGCCATTATATCGTGCACTATGCCGAACTCAACCACTCCAGCTTGGAGGCCCTAGACTTTTTCCGTCGCTTCCTCCTGGACCTGGACCCCATGGTCCGTGCCCTTGCGGTGCGCACGGTGTCGTCCATAGCACTCCCCCAGTTCGTGGACTTGGCCATGTCTGCCACCAAACCGGCCCTCCAGGATACGAATCCACATGTCCGGACAGCAGCTGCGTTTTCCGTGGGCCGGATCTTCCACCATGACCAGAAGCGGACCCTCAGCCTTCTGTACATTGAGGCCCTCAACGACTTGCTCTATGACGAGAACCAGACCGTGGTATGCAATGCTTTGGCTGCATTGAACCTGATCACAGAGACTTCGGCTTCGCTCAACCTTAAAATCAATAAAGACCACTCCTTGGCCTTGGTGCACAACGTGTCGTTGGCCAACGAATGGCACCAGGTCTATTTGCTCAATGCCGTCATGCTGTATGTGCCGGAAAAGAGCATGGATGCCGTGGAAGTGCTTCAGTCTGTGTTGCCGTGCTTGCAGCATGAAAACCTGGCCGTGGTGCTCAATGCGGTCAAGGTGGTCATGTACCTTGCGAACTATATCGAGATTCCAGATCTTGTGGCTCAGGGCCTCCCCAAACGGCTTGGGTCTGTGGTGGTGGCACTCCTCTCCAAGCCCCCGGAAATCCAGTTCTTGGTGTTGCGCAATGTCATCTTGCTCCTTCTCGGCCGCAAGTACTTGCTCTCCGTGGACGTGCGGCTGTTCTTTTGGAACTTTGATGACCCCATCTATATCAAGGACACTAAGCTTGAGATCATCTATCTTTTGGCAGACGAAACCAACATCGACTTGGTGTTCCGTGAGTTGGAGGAGTATGCCACGGAGGTCGACGTCAAGATGGCCCGCAAAGCCATTCGTGCTTTCGGAAACCTCTCCATCAAATTGAATGTGGCTGCCACGCGGTGTGTAGAGATCCTCTTGGACTTGCTCTCCAATGACATCTCGTACATCGTGCACGAGGCTGCGGTGGTGCTCAAGAATATCTTGAGAAGGTACCCCGGCAAGTTTGACTTTGCTATCGAGGCCATTGCCCGGCATTACCGGGTGGTGGAGGAGGCTGATGCCAAGATGGCCATCACGTGGATCGTTGGTCAGTACCCCGATAAGATCCCCAATGTGGACGAGGTGTTGGGCCACTTTGTCAAGACGTTTGGCGAGGACCCGTTGGAGGTGCAGTATGCACTTTTGAACACCGTGGTTAAGTTCTATGTCAAGTACCCCAAGAGAGGCGAGCAGTTTGTGTTGACAGTGTTGAAGTGGGCCACGGAAGAGTGCAACAACCCCGACTTGAGGGATAGAGGCTTCTTCTATTGGAGACTCATTTCCCATCCCGAAAATAATGGCACCGATGCAGATTTCCAGAGCAAAACAAAGGAGATTGTCATCAACGTCGACCCCGATATCACTGCAGACAACGAAAACATCGACCCTGCCATCACTGAGGAGTTGGAGTTGAACATCGGGTCGTTGGCTTCGATTTACTTGAAGTCGGTGAAACATGTGTTTCGCTTGGCCAAGAGGAGACAGTTGGTGCCATCGCCGGCCCTCCAGCCCAGGGCCCGGGAAAACGAGATTGCCCAATTCAATAGGGCCACGGGCGAGCCGGTGGAGATGCCGGATCGGGTCATCACTCGCCCGGAGGTGCCAGCTAAACCTGTCCACCATAAACCGCTTCCGGCAATCAACGAGGGCAAAATTGAGGGAAAGCTGATGGCATCCTCCGAAAGCACCTTGTCCAAGTTGTCACGGACAGCATCCAAACTTGGCCGGAAGAAGAGTTTCCGGACTTAATAAACGTGATCTTCTTTTATCTGTTCTCTTCATCATTGCCTATTCTCTTCTCTCTATTCACTTCTTCATCTATTCCACTCTCTTTTCTTTGCTTCATCTCATTCTTCATTGCTCATCCTTCGTCTGTTTTCTTCTTCTCTGGCTTCTCTTTCACAATCTGCACGTTTCTGGCAAACTTCACTGGGTTAGCATTGCTGGCAACGGAATCCGTCACAATCTCCGGCATGTTGGGTTCGGGTCCCTCCAACACCGAGTCCAAAAACTCGTCGGTAGGCCTGCCCAAGATCACCGCCAAAATAATAAGTGCTGCCGGTTTGGACATCACCATCATATTCTCCTTGCAGAAGGTGCCGGCCACACACAACGGGCACCCCCATAAACACTCGCAATCGAGGATTCTCTCGAAAGTCGTAATGAGGATTTCGTCGATATATTCAAACGTCTTGCCTGCCATTCCAGATCCGGCCTCTCCGCCTTTGGAGTCGTGAAAAATGAGCCGGGGTGGTCTTCTCCTTAAGGTTTGTCGTTGGGAAAACTCCTTTTGTGGTGCCTTGCACTCTGTAGACAATTCTGAATCTGCTCCATTGGGAACAAACTTGGCATTGGGGTTGGTGGTTGCTCCCCCAGTGATGAAAAGCGGTAGAACGTTCATCACTCCATGTTGGGCAGCATGGATGCCACCGGCAGGGTTGAGCTTCTTGGTCTTGATAATTTCAAGGGCCTGGCTGGGGATATCGATCCAGAAACCCTTGGACCGGAGCACTACGGGTGGGTTCTTAACCTCCACGGCCTCCAAGATCTCTCCCTTGCGGTTGACTTTGAAGTAGCCAAAAACAATGATGGTGGTTTGGATTTTGCCGTAGAATACGGGCAAGTCCAGCTTGTGGCCCCGCACATGGAGCTGCTTGACCAATTCGATTTCCAACGGGTCCACATCCGAAAAGTCCCGTTGTTGAGTGGTCCACGAAACTTGCACACGCACCACCTTGGCGTAACGGCCCTCCGGGTTGAACTCCTTCACCAAGTAGGGGAATCCCTGGTGGAGGAAAATACCGCCTTCGTATAGGGTAAAGCTGGTCCGCAGCTCCTCCACCTCCTCGATAATGGTGTTCTTTTCATGCGTGATGTCCACCACCGCATACATGTTCTGCTCAATGGCTCTCAACGATACCTTTTCCGAGGGCCATGGCAAGTAGTTTGGGTTAGTGTGCCACTCGCCATGGTCGTCGATGCAGAGCTTTTCCTTGACGATATCCAGGACTTTGGCACTCATCATATCACTGGATGCAAACCACTGGAGATCTCTTTCCAATTGCAACGGCCATTCGAACGCTGCACACTGTAGGTGCATCGAGAGAACCATCTGGTTCGAAGTGCCGTCCAAGAAGCCATCAATCATGAGATCCTCATACGACTTTTCACACAACTCTTTGGGTTTGCGGAGGTAGTACCGGTCCACGGGCGAGTTTCCACACACCAAAATGGCCAAGCTACCTTTGGACGACTTTCCTCTTCCTGCACGGCCAAATTGCTGGTGCAAGTTCAGCTTCAGGATGGGGAACCCACACGAAATCACCACGTCCAAGTCGGAGAGGTCGATGCCCAACTCGAGGGCATTGGTGGCCACTATGGCGCGGAGTTGGCCGCTAAACATCTTTTGCTCGATTGCTCGCCGATCGCTCTTTGCATACCCTCCTCTATACGCCATGACATCATGTTCACTGATCAAGTTACCTGTCTGTTCGTTATTCTTGATTAGGAGTTTGACCTCTTTGATGAGGAGCTCGCAAACGGCTCGGATGGGACAGAACACAATGGCTTTGATTGTAGGTGAGGATGAGAGAAGATGCACGAGAATCTTGGCCAGCTCTCCAATAATGCTTTCTCGGGGAAGAAAAGCTGACTGGATGGGGGATTCAAGGGAAAGACTTGTTTCTTCCCCTAAACTCTCCTCCAGACTGCTCTCCAATCTGTCTGCACTCCTTTTTCGATCCACCTTAGTGTCATTCTTCTGGTTCTCTTGCTGGTTCTCTTTTTTCCGATTGAATTTGATCACCTTTTGAGGCAAGTCCCGCTGGCCATTCTTATTCATCAATATCGGGGGTTCCCATACCACCATCTTCTTCTCCGTACTCGGACTCCCATCTTCATGCACATGCAAGAGAGCACTGGCCTTGGGGAGTGCACAGAGTGTCCGGAAACTCTTTTCTGGGTTTTCAATAGTGGCTGAACACGATATGTAAATGGGAATGGTTTCGTTTAGCGTCAAAATCGCCCGGAGCCTGTTTAGCCGAGCCATCACATACGACACATGCACACCAAACGTACCCTTGTATACATGCAACTCGTCCAAGATCACGTACTTGAGGCTGTGCAAAAACTCCAGCCAGCCTTTTCCTTGGCCATAGTCGTTGGTGCAATTGGGAAGAATCGATGCATGTATGGCATCAGGATTCGTGAATATGATATCAGCTGTATTGCGAATGAATGCTCGGTCCTTCGAAGGCGTATCTCCATCATAAGTGTCCACGTAAATCCGCCGTTTTTGAGGAAGGTGGGATATGAGCTCACGGAGGTGTCTCATCTGGTCTTGTGCCAACGCTTTTGTTGGAAAGATAAGCAAAGCAGTGGTAGTTCTCTTCTTGGTGTTGATCTCCATATCTATATCAGCAAGAATGTCATTCAAAATCGGCACTTGGTAAATCAACGACTTGCCCGAACTCGTGGATGTCAGCGCAATCACGTGCTTCTTCTCCGTGATGATGGCTGAGAGTGCCTGTGCTTGGTGGAGATATAGGCCTGCATTCTCTGCATCCACACCTTTGTAGTGCCATAACGCATCGGTCAAGTCCCTGTGTATAAGGCCGGGGGGCATGGGTACAACTCGGGCTGCACGTTCCTTGGTAAGAGTGTGCATCAGCTTAATCTGGCCCCGAAAAAGCGGCTCCTTTTGGAGCATCTGCACCATCTCCTTTAGCTCTGGTTTTTCGCCTGTAATTGCTGTTGTTTCTTCACACAATAGCGACGCTGGGTCTGCCAATTTGGGTATTGTGGGGATCTGGGCCAGGCATGTTTCCACCAATGACTTCATGGCGGCTTCCTCGTCGGATTCTGCCAGAAACAGAGCCAAAAAAGTATCCACACATTCCCGAAACAGAGTGTTTCGAGCCTGTATGATAGCCAAGAGCTGCGGTTGCGAAAGGCTGTCCAATGCCATTTTACTAGATGTAGAGAAAAAAGGCAGAGGCTCTTTTCCTATCTCAGACTTGGGCCGCTTGCACGCAGTCTTTGCTCTTTTCAATTTGGACCCAATACCCTGGGTACGAACATCACAGAACTCAAAGATAAGTAGCTGCTTTTCTGGTTTTTCGCCTGCAAATTCCCGTGAGGCCACATCGTAAGCATCATCAAGCGTTTTGGGTTGGTTCTGCTCATACCCTTTCAGCCAAGAAAACTTGACTTTCTCCACATGCTCAAGGAGAAGCTGATTCTCATCGAAGTAGTCAAACGACACGTCTCCTGCCGGCAAGAGGTGCTTGATGATCTGTAGATCGAGAAGCGTGAGCTCAGGGAGTAGTTTGAAGAGCTGGTCCACGGTGGGGATAGTCTGGGGTGAAAATGCCTTGAGAAATGTCACATGGGTATTAATCTTTGCGAACTTCTGATATAGTTCGGCGAAGAAGGATGGCCACGGCATGAAGAGCCCGTAGGTTCGATACGAAGTCACGTGAGGATATGGATCAAAGGTCACGTGATATGAATATCCACATGGTTTATTGTCTCTGCTATGCGGAGCTATGATCACGTGCGCCGGGTATATCTGACTCCAGGAAATATCACGCAGCTTGAAGTTGCCGCAATTCACCCCACTGCTTTCGCCAACCAAATCACAGAGATCGGTAGTCACCAACCAGGTTATCTTTGCATGACCACTTGAAACCAAGCAATGACCACTTGAAACCAGGCACAGCGACACGTGACTCGCACCCGTGTTGCAGCAATCATTCCCCGTCACACGGTATATAAACCCCAATTTCCGAAATATTTTGGCCCCACCAAATTAGCAAACTCGAGCATTTCGAATCGAACTCCCCTAAATTCCAAACAATTTTTCACTTTCTCAATTTATATCAAATCCATTAAACAATAACAAACTTTTGACACCATGGGCAAACTCTCTACTATAGTGCACAAGCTTGAAAGCCATGCCATTTCCGGGCTTACCAAGGCTGACGACGCCGTTTCCGAAAGGATCACCAAGAAGCAGATCATCCAATCTCGCCTCAACTTTGGTGTCAATTTCGGTAGCACTTTTGTTAGAGAAAAATGGATCTACCCCTCTCAGTTCCCCGATGGAACCGAAACTGAGTTGCAGGCAACTAAGAAGGACTATCAAGCCAACAAGGACGAAGCCAGAAAGAAGTTGGAAAAACATTGGACTTCTTATGCTTCCGAAGACGACTGGAAGTGGTTGCAAGATCACGGGGTCAATTGCATCCGTCTTCCAATTGGGTATTGGAATGTCGACGGAGGCAAGTTCACCAACGGCACCAAATTCGCTGAAGTTGCTGGTGCGTACCAGAACTCTTGGAAGATTATCAAGTCCCATTACATCGAGCCTGCAGGAAAGCATGGCATTTCCGTGTTGATTGACTTGCACGGGTTGCCCGGAGGTGCCAATGGTAACGACCATTCCGGAGAAACTTCAGGAGGCAAAGCAGAGTTCTGGCTGTCGCCTTCATACCAAAAATTGGCCGTTGACGCATTGCAATTCATTGCCAAGGATTTGAAGAATTATGAGAACATTGCAGGAATCCAAATCGTCAACGAGTCAGAGTTTTCCCAAGACGCAAAGGACCAGAAACAGTACTATGCCATGGCCTTGAAGGCTATCCGCCTGCAGGACTGTGCCGTACCCGTGGTGATTTCCGATGGTTGGTGGCCCAACCAGTTTGTAGAATGGGTGCAGAAGGAGCAGGGCCTGGACTGTGCAGGCGTAGTGCTTGACCACCATGTGTATCGGACGTTCTCCGAAAGTGACAGAAATAAAGACGCTGAAAAAATCATCAACGACTTGAACGGTGACCTCCTCACAAACCTCACCAATGGGGGTGCTGGTGTGGACATTATGGTGGGCGAGTGGTCCAATGTGCTCGATGGAAATACCTGGAAATTGAGCGGTGTGGACCCCAATGATTCCGGAAACCAAAAGCGAACCGAATTGGTTAAGAAATTTGCCCAAACGCAAACCCGCTTGTTCCGTGAGAGAGCCAGCTACGGCTCGTATTTCTGGACGTTCAAGTTCGAGTCTGGAAATGGCGGTGAGTGGGACTTCAAGCAGCAATATGGCACCTTTGAAGCACCGCGCGTTTCTGTTCCAGATGAAAAGAAGTTTAAGGAGATTCTCGACCGTGAGTATAATGCCCACGTGGATTACTGGAAGAAGACCAGTCCTGGTGGAAAGTTCGACCACGAGAAATACAAGGAGGGTTTCAAGACTGCGTGGAGTGACTCGGTTGAATTTGCCAAGGCCAAGGCCCTCATTGGGCGCAAACAGGCCGTGAAACTTGCCAGAAAGCTGCAAAGCATCAAGAGATACGGTAAGCTGGACTTTTTCTGGGAATGGGAACAAGGGTATGACAAAGCAATTGAGCAGTTTGCCAAGAGCATGTAGTCTGCCAAAGGGACGTTATGGTGTTTTTTTGCAAATTGCAGTGTGAAGAGTCCTTTGCAATCTGAGAGGCACGGGCCTTTGTAATATCGGGGAGGCACGGGTGTATGGCCCTCATGACCAAAGACGATGGGTGTTCCTGTACACAAAGCAGCAACTCCCCAGGCCATTTTTCCCAGGCCATTTTTCCCAGGCCATTTTTCCTGCAGCAACCCCCTAGTCTGCTGCGAATACAACCCTTCCCCGTAAACAGGTGCAGGTACTCTCTTAGCTCAATAGACAACTAGACACCTAGTATTGAAACAACGCAGTAATCTTATTAAGCACTAATCCGAACCAGCGTCTATTCCAATCTCAATTGTCTTGTTTTAGTTCTTTTCTAAGACATTGTGATTAGAAATGTTCACATTAAACAAGGGCGGACGGGCGTATTTATAATGGGGCCGCCGCTTTTGTGGGCGTCATGTTTCAGAGGTACATATTGCTTGGGGTTTCAGAATTGCAAGTCCCCTTCGTTTCAGAAGTACACATCCCCTACGTTTCAAAGATGCATAACCCTGATGTTTCGGATATTTCTGTACTTCCCAATGTGTTCTTGCAGCATACCAAAACGAGCATAACCAGTCCTGTGCGTCTGCACTGTTCCGGCTTCGCACCTCCACATGCGTCACCCCTATATAAACCCACGCTCGCCACCTTTATCTTATCTGCGTATATTTATCTGCTAATATTATCTACCGCTTAAAAACTCACGGCGCCAGTTGATATTTCCTCCCAGAAAACGTTGATAAGGCATAAGACTACTTACATCTCGTTTTATTACTATGCAATTCTCCAGCCTCTTGGCAATTGCCTTGGCGCTTCTCGGCGCCGACGCTAAAATCTTCTCCACCAACTTAAACAAAATCCCTGTTGAGGAGTCACTCAATGCCGCCCACTTCGACATGTACACGTCGTCTTTGGCTGACAAGTACATTAGTGCTTTTGGCCAGGCCAACCGCCAGGGAGGCCAACAGGTGGCGCAGATTCCATTCGTGGAGGTGGCGTCCAACCACGAGGCGCCCTTGACCAACTACTTGAATGCTCAGTACTTCACTGAGGTCCAACTTGGTACGCCAGGTCAGGTCTTCAAAGTCATCTTGGATACCGGGCTGTCTAACTTGTGGGTGCCCTCGCAGGAGTGTGGCTCATTGGCCTGCTTTTTGCACACAAAGTACGACCACGCGGCCTCTTCCACCTACAAGAAAAATGGAACGGACTTCAAGATTCAATATGGCTCTGGATCCTTGGAGGGATTTGTGTCGCAGGACATCTTGACCATTGGTGACTTGGTGATTCCAAACCAAGACTTTGCCGAGGCCACCTCCGAGCCAGGCCTTACCTTTGCCTTTGGCAAGTTTGACGGAATCTTGGGTTTGGCTTACGACACCATCTCTGTCAACAAAATCGTGCCTCCTATTTACAACGCCATCAACCAGGGACTTTGGGAGAGTCCGCAATTCGGTTTTTACCTCGGAGACTCCAACAATGATGAGAACAACGGAGGTGTGGCCACTTTCGGAGGCTACGACAAGTCCTTATTCAAGGGTGATCTCATCTGGTTGCCCGTGAGAAGAAAGGCATACTGGGAGGTTAGCTTTGAGGGTATTGGCTTGGGAGACGAGTACGCCGAATTGACCAGCACGGGTGCTGCCATTGATACCGGAACTTCTTTGATCACCTTGCCTTCGTCTTTGGCCGAGATCATCAACTCCAAGATTGGTGCCACCAAGACCTGGTCCGGTCAGTACCAGGTGGAGTGTGATGCCCGTGACAACTTGCCCGACTTGACGTTGAACTTTGGCGGCCACAACTTCACCTTGACGCCCTACGACTATACCTTGGAGGTTTCTGGATCGTGTATCTCAGCATTCACGCCCATGGATTTCCCCGAGCCAATCGGAGACTTGGCCATTATCGGAGACGCCTTCTTGAGAAAATACTACTCGGTCTACGACTTGAAGAAGAATGCCGTGGGTTTGGCTCCTGTCAAGTAATCGCTATGTTTATGCTTACTAAACAAATTATGCTATAAGTTCTATGAATTGAAATTTCCTATTTTAACATGTATCCCTACTATTCTTTCTGAGATCATGCCCATGCACTATAAATAGGATGTGGGTTATATGCCGGATGTTCCATTAGCGACCTGCATACAGAATCACGTAGCCAGCCATCTATTTTGCAGACGCATTAGGGATCACTCAAAATTGGCATGGAAACCACGACCAAATCTAAAACAACCAGAATCTGAGACATCCAAATTAATCTGAAACACCTGAAACACCTGAAATACTTGAAACACCTGAAACATATCTGAAACAATCAAACTGCTCTCCTGTCCAATCTGTCCAATCTGTCCAATCTTAACGGACTCTTTTTCTGATCAGCAAAATGAGCCAGCTGTCCATGGAATGGCGGAATTACATGGGTGAATGCAGGTCCAAAAGCTCTAGTACCTCTGGTTCTCCTCACAAGGTCCCCCAATACCAGCATCAAAAAAGCCCGGGTCTAGAAGCACCCTCCGGCCAGACAATCCCAAACTTCCCCCAGAAAAGTAATTCCAGCCAGGACTCCAGTCCCTCTTCAGGATTCCGGAGCTCCCAGGTCTTTGCCAGTCCTTCGGGTCCTCCTCCAGGCATGAAACCCCATACCCCCAGACAAGACACACAACTCAAGGGAAGAAAATCAAGGCAGAAAGAAACAAGAGTTTCAGGAGTGCCAAGAGAGAAGAAACTCTTGGGAGAGTCTCAAGAATTAGCATTGCCAGGATCTCAAGATTCGGAACCCCATTCCAAATGGACCCACTCCAAAGGCCCATCCTTGGAGACCAAGTCTTCGCCTGACCTGCTCATCCATACAGACCACACCGAGCTGGACAGGCTGATGGAGATTTCGCTCCCTTACTATAACATCTCCAACTATAGCCAGCTGGTCAACACGTTCAGCATGTTAGCACGGATGGAGAGCAAGAATGGGTCGAGCCGGCTGAATGGGTCCCGGTCACGTGAACGGCTGATCCGGCTGGGGTCAGTCCAGTCTGGTCCTAGATACCTCAAGCGGTCTTCTCTCAACCAGGTTCCTCCCCGTTTTTCCCAGTTCATCTTGGACCAAACCACGGTTCCTGCACCGCATAGTTCCACTGGTCAATGGGACCCAGAGGAGAGCAACCAGAATGAACCCAATGGTAGGAGCGGAGAACACCCATCAAAGGCTGGTTTGGCCAAGTCCAAGCTGTCAAAACTGACCAAGCTGTATGGACCCAACATCAAGGCCTTTGGCAAGACGGACCTGGTCAGAGATATCTCCAACCTGATGGACTCGCAGGCCACCATTTTCTCCACCAAACCAGAGGATTTCATAGAAGCCCCTTCTCGTTGGACCGGCCGGTCTCTTCGAGCCACTTCTCTTCGCCGCAGACTCACCTCCAAAAAGAAAACATCTCCTGCTCCCGAATGCACCGTTTCCGATACTGCCTCTTCTTTGAAACGAGCAAAAGCCATCAGGTACACCGGAAAAACACGCCACATCCGCATGTACATGAGGCAATTGTATTATCGGCTCAAGCAACGGTTTGCACAGATCTTCACCTTTTCAGCCGGCCCTAAAAGAGCCACTTCTACCGTCAGGATGAGACGCCAGAAGAAATTGGTGCGTAAGAAACGGCCCAACCCCAAGAACCCCGCCGTGCGCCGCAACTTGGCCATCTCTGGGCCTCTAGAAAACCCCACCTTCACCGGAGCCCAAAAGGTCGACCACTTGTCTGACGACTTGAAAAGATCGGCAGGTGCAGATATAAATGCTCGGGTTTCTGACCTCACCAACGAGCGGCTTGGCAAGTATAACCACTTGTCCAATTATCTCGACGAACAGCGAGAATTGAATATCCAACAACGGGATTTGGGCCAGATCAACGAACAGAAGTCCGTCCTCAAGGTTCCCAGTCTTGCACTGAACCCGGTCCCCAATCTCCCAGGACAATTGCCAAAGGCCATTTCGCTGGCCATTCTCTCTGAAGCAAGCTCTGCTCCTCCTCCCCCTCCTCACAGATACAAGATATGCCAAGAACTTCATGGATACTCCAAAACCTCCCAGGAAACTGCAGGAATCCTGGTTCAACGGCCAGAATCAGAACATTTTCGTGATTCAGAACAGTCCCTTTTGCAAAGCACGTGGAAATCGTACCTCTGCAATGTGGTGCTGCAGAGAATCCGCTTGAGACAGGAAATCTTCCTTTTCCAGGCCCTTCTTGCCAATGAGCCGGTGCCGGACTTCTTCGTCCGCCATTCCGACGATATTGTGTCTGATCTTTTGCTGAGACACTCCACGCTTGGGAACAAACCTGAGGCCGGCAAAAACTTCCCTGAAAAAGATTTCTTAGAAAACGACTTCACCAAAACGGACACCGCCAAAATGGACATTGTTGACATCAAAATGGCTCGGTTTCCCAGTTTCATGGCCCAGAAAACAGATGCTGATAATAGTTCTGTGCACACCATGGACAGTGGAGCAGAAGCCCCATCCATGCATAGCTCCGGAACCAGATCTGTCACTTCCCGTTTTGAAGATGACAATGTGCTGGAGTTCCAGAAGGTGCTCAATCGTCGCTCCATGCTTGGAGATATGCTCAACTATGACTCCGATGAGTTCGATACCGACGACACCTCGGAAATCACCGACACAGACACAGACCTTGCTCTGCCTTCCGTGTCTTCCAGCAATGCTGCCTCCAGCAACATTCTTTTGGACCGCCAACGCAGTGTAGTGGAAAGGTACGGTACCGTCAGCCGGAGATCAGCCATGCCCAAAAGAAGAAACACTGATAAAAGCTCGGTGTATAGCTCCAGCATCCAAGGTTCGACGTACCTCATTACCCGGTCTCCCGGAGTAACCAATAATCTCTGTGGAAGAACCCAGGCATAAACCAACCAATAGATTCATGTATCATCCAAGATCATAACTATCTAGGACCCATAAACTTCCATAATAATCAATCCAAGATCATAACTAAAAAAAATCCAGATGATTGAGCAAGAAAATGATCACAGATGCTAGCAGCACCCAGCACTGAATATCATGTTAATTAAGCATCCAATGTACCAAACTGACCTAGGCCAGAATGAATCCAAATGACCAGTAAGTAAATTGACCTCTGCTGACATGATCTACCGATAATGATGCCATAATAGGCCTCTCGGTCATCCCATTTCCAATGGTTTGAATCCAACGCCTCCTTCTTGTTAGGCCAGTATATCAAATTCCAATTCCCAATTGATACACGTCTGTATCCACGCATTCCATTAATTATACTGGTGTGATACACCGTATCAATGTCAATTGGTGCATTGGCATTCATACCAAGATCAAACCAAAGTCACGTAAATGCAGTAGTAGGACGCTTATGTGTGGATCCCAGTCCACCAAGTCCTTGAGTGTATATTTCTTGTAACTCCGTGAGTATTCCCCATTCCCTCTGAACCACATTGTATACGTGTTGGATGCACACCTTATCATTCAATGGTATGCCAATGTATCGCCGTGATTTTAATCCCAATGTATCGCCGTGATTTTAATCCCAAAGTACCCCAATTCTATTCTTTTCATGAATAGATATTGGAGGTATTCATGTCAATTCCTCAATGAAGAGACGAGAAATCGTGGATACCACGGTCTTGACCATACTCAGTCACTGGAGTTAACGGTTTGCACTTGCAGTCCTTGCTTTAATAAACCGATATTCAATTTCAGGCCAGACAGTCAGAATTGCCTTATTAAGTCAGAAAATCGGAAACACACACTTCGATTTTTGTAGTCTCTTCATGACTAATTCTGACAATCACTTTTTCAGTCACATTCTCAGTCACTCACGTTCTCGGCCAGTCACTCACTTTCTTGGCCAGTCACTGATTAGGTCAGTCAGAGCCAGTGTCATTCTTCTGTCTGTATGAATGGCTATCAAATTAAAGTCAGTGTCACTCATGCAGTCACTCACACAACCACTCATTTTGGGTCCAGTGTGTCGATCTATTAATCACTCAGCAGACACCAATTGATTCTCTGATTCAGTCGCTCACTTGGTTTGTCTGTGTAGTCGTACAGCTGGTCCATCGCTCAATCACTAATTTTCTGTGATATTCTAATACTCGAATTCTAGTCACCGTTGAAACCAAGTCACTCAGTCACTCAATCACTCAGTCACTCAGTCATTCAGTCACTCAATCACTCAATCACTCGGTCAATCAATCACTCGGTCCGGTACCATTATGCTTCATATTCGGAGTAAGCACTAGGTACCGGAAGTGAACATCCCGACTGAAGTAAACGAACCACCAAAGTCTTCAAATGCTTAAACTCAGTCAATAATAACATTTTAGCATTTGTGGATGGTAGATCCATGACTATGGCAGGGCTTTGGCGGAGAATGAAGACTAATTTATCGAACAAAACTCCATGTCTAGACTGGCAACTTTTGTAGCATAATAATTCTACTTTTGGTGAATTAGCTAAAACAAGTATAGATAGTATAGAGTATAGAGAGTATAGAGTATAGAGTATAGAGTATAGAGAGTATAGAGAGTATGAGAGTATAGAGAGTAATAGAGTATGAGAGTATAGAGAGTATGAGAGTATGAGAGTATGAGAGAGTAATAGAGTATGACAGTATGAAAAGCTACAATTGTCAATGAGTACCTAGCATGTACGAGGAAAGGAACTCCATGGATACGTTGTAATCAGGCCACTGAAAGACAAGAGGGCTGTACAGATCTTGAACAGTAAATGGAGTGTGAAATGGAGTATGAAATAGAGTTAATAACGACAATAGAGTATGAAAAACTACAATAGAAAAACATGACTAAATCTCCGAAACATGACTAAATCTCGGAAACATGACTAAATACTCCAAAATCACATATAAATACTCCAAAATCACATATAAATACTCCAAAATCACATATAAATACTCCAAAATCACACATAAATACTCCAAAATCACACATAAATACTCTAAAATCACATATAAATACTCCAATAAGTATTCGAAGAGAGCTCCAGCGAATTTAAGCACTCGAAGAGTTCTCAAGTGAGAATTGATTGTGCATTGAATTCTGGAACACCACTCCCTTGATGCACGACTCCCATAATAAAAAACATGACTGCATTGAACGAAAACCGCGATATCATCAATCAAGACGAAACCCAGGCTCCAAACTCAGAAACACTCTTTAAAGCAGCCACATCAAAACAAGAGCAAAGAGGGACCACAGGAATACTCATGGTCTTCGGACATAGTAGGCCTAGTAGACCTAGTAGTGACACACCCTCTTTTAATATCCAAATCTGCTTCAAAAGAATTGGCTTAATTCTGGTATTAAGCCTCGCCATCCAATCCTATCAAAGGCCATTCTATAACGTCGCACCGCATCGATCATTGTACTAGGCACCAGGATAAAATGACACAAAAAAAACCCAAGTTTCTATTTTTACAAAGCATTCTATGCATTTTCGGCTTTGTGCTCTTCTTTCTCATCGAAGATTCCTTTTTTTTCTTTTTTCATAAAAACGGCGTCTCGTGATCGTGTGTTCCCTTTCCACGACTTCATCGCGCATCAATGCATGCAATGAGTTACTATTTTTAATCACTCCATGATATTTTTAGACGGCTGCAAAAAGCATATAAACCGGTTGAATCTTCAGTAATTTAAATATTCTTCATTACAAACACAAACACAAACACAAAAAAACAACAAATACGATTATTTACAATGCAATACCTTCCATTTATGAGCTTCCTCGCCATAGCACTTGCTGGTCAATCCATTGGCCCTGTGCTCATTAGGTCCGGTTCCCAATACCAATATGCTCTGTTGGGATCTGAAGGTAACAATGTTGTGCCTAACGGAAAAACCGAGTTGAAGTTGGTGTTGAATGACGATGGATCCTTGGTCGATACTGCCTCTCAGAAGTACGTCAACATCGGATCTGACGGATATGTTACTTTGTCCGACAAGGCCCAGAAGGGATATTCCATCAAGGACAACTACTTGGCCCACGACCTGAACACTGGCTTTGGTGTTGAGAACAACAGAATTGCATTTGACAAGAGCACTTCCGACTTCTTGGATGTTGCTGTGAGAATCATGGACTCCGAGAAGGTGGATGATGTGACTCCAAAGGGCAAGACCGACTCCCCAAAGAAGACCGACTCCCCAAAGAAGACCGACTCCCCAAAGAAGGCAGACCCTGCTCCAAAAATTAAGGCCGCCCAATCTGGAAAATCCAAGGATGGCAAGTTTGGACTCATCG
>NLAL01000148.1:2069-43473 GCA_002374735.1 Metschnikowia sp. 13-106.1
TGGACATTAAGGAGAAGCATGTCCAGGACAGAGTGAAAAGAGGTGAGGCAAACGTCGAATACATTCCCACAGAAGATAATATTGCTGACGAGCTCACAAAGCCTCTCCAGTCCAACGCTTTCCAGAGGCACTTGCCATTCCTAGGATTCGACAGCAACCATCATGTTCGGTCGATAACCACGGAACAGAACAACAACGAATCACGCAACTTAAGTGACGAGATTCAGGGGAGTGTCAACGAATACCTAGCGTGTAAGGAGGCAAGGTACTTCGCGGGTATGCAGGCAGCTGAAAAGTATAAGAAGCGCTGTGGACCCGTTACATAGGACTTTGGTCTTGTAAGGTACAACTTACATATCCTGTATATTAATATATACTAAAACAAAAGTTGAAAGACCCGAACTTGAGCTTATGAGACCGAATTTGAGCTTATGAGACCGAACTTGAGCTTATGAGACCGAATTTGAGCTTATGAGACCGAACTTGAGCTTATGAGACCGAACTCGAGCTTATGAGACCGAATTTGAGGCTCGGGGTGCATAGTTTATCATGTGGAAATCCTCAAGTATGACACCGTTTTCTTTCTTTGGACCCTCTAAGGGAAGTGTTTACTTCAGGAATAGGAGACGGAGAGTTTTCAGTGCTCATTGAAGTATCAATACGAGATCGTTTGGTGGGTCTGGTTCCTGGAGGCATCTTGGTATACCTCCGGGCAGTTGATGTTCGATTCTATGCTAACAATAAATGGGGCGAAGTCCCCTTTATATATTTGGAGATTCTTCCTTTATCACGGCATTGATTGTAACCACAATTGATTGCCGCAGGAAATAGATGGCTGGCTAACCAGCAAGCCGTGGGTATCAGAGTGCGCTCTTTTCATTGCTAGTTTTCAACATAATACAAACCGGGTCTTGGTGTCAGGAGTCATAGGGTTTGACTTCACACAAGGAATTAACAAGTCCGGTACAGGAAAATGGAATTTAGGTGATGTGGTATATAAAGAGGGGATCTCGCTTATCTCTAGAGTATCGAAACAAACCAAAAGAGTATCGAAACAAACCAAAAGAGTATCGAAACAAACCAAAAGAGTATCGAAACAAACTACAAGAGTATCGAAACAAACTACAAAACAGACATTCTACTTAATATCCTCACAAGTAAAGAAGAAACAACAGAAACGTTCCTGTCTATTCAAGTCTTTATGGAAACTCTCAATACATCTCACATGTTTGACAGAACTTAGTGTGGCCAGTACCGGGAATTGTTTGTATTATTGAGCAAAGCAGTGGCTTCGGCACAACGGGATAGTTGAAAGGCGTTTTTCTACGAGCTCTTTTTCGATTTAATATGCCCCCATATATTCTGTTGCATAGAATATGAGATTTCTCCGCCAGCAAGTGGCCCTTCTATGATGGTTATTTTCAACGGCGGTAGTCTGAATATATGGAATTTAATATGAACATAGTAACCAGAGTACCTGGCGTAACGGGAACGGAACAAAAGATTTAGATACATTGAAATTATTTAATGGTCAATTTAAAATACCACCTCAAAAAAGACCATAATTAGCTAGACTAAAATCTAATGAATTCGATAGAAAAATAGACAAGCTGGTGTGCGAACAACTCTTATTTGTTGATGTGGCTAAATTCTCTATTGGCCTTAGTACCTTCTGCGGACACGGGTCAGGCGAAGCCCAAGTGTCGATATTGGCAGGATCCAACCACATCAAGCCACACAAACTGTAATTCCCTGAGCTATACTAACCAGTACAGTGATCCCCTACTTCTGTGACTGCAACTACAGAATCTATTATACCATTCACAGAGTACAAAGTTAACTATAAGCCAGGCCTTGGAGGCAGTAGGAGGAGAAAATGAATAGCCAGTGAAGAATCTTAGAAGAAGAAGCCGAGCACCAAGCCAAGCACAGTACCAACCACTCCAGTAAAGAGGTTTCCGGCACCAGCCTCAGCAGGCACATAGTTGGAGTCGGACGAGTTCAGCAGGTCCACATCAGCAGCAGCTTTTTTGCCTGCCTTGACCTTTTTCTGGTCCTTGAGTGTAGAGCCCGAGCCAAGGTTTTCGGAGCCAAGGTTTTCGGAGCCAAGGTTTTCGGAGCCAAGGTTTCCAGAGCCCAGGTCGTCGGAATCAGCATCAGAAGTCTCAGACAAGACTGTTTTCAAGTTGTTGGAACCTCCCGACTCTTGGTCGGTATTCAAAGAAGAGTCCGAGTCCTCGGTCTCAACCACCGAGTCAAATTCATTCTCCGACTCCTCGCTGGTAACTTCCTGCACGTCCTCCTGGAACTCCAAAACTCCCTCGGATTCGGCACTCTTGGAGTACCCAAACAACTCCTGGTACTGCTCCTTGGTGGCAATATTAATGTTGGCACATGCAAAGCGCGTGGAGTCCTGGCTATGGAACACCAAAGACCGCCCCACAATGTATGCGGCCGACAGTGGGTTCAAAGCCACATAGGGGTCGGTATATTCGGCCTGGTAACAAGTGGCATTGATCCACCCATGTTTGCCCGACAAGTCGCCCACCTGGCAGAACGAGTCGTCACCTACACGAGGGCATTTTTGTAACCCATCATAAGGGTCGAACGCAGCCCCAGCCGCATCACAGTCGTCGGAACTGAAGATCTGGTTCTCATGGATATGGTAGAAAAAAGGTCCTCCTGTCTGAGGCAACCCCGTCATGTCCACGTGCACCTTGACCGGGCCACCTTTGTGGCTGGTGAAAAACACATAGCCCTTGGTGTAAAGGTTTGGGCCAGCTTGGGGGAAGTCGGCCACGGCAATGATGTTCCGGGGGTTGTGTTTTGCCTTGGGCGCCTGGTCTGCTACTGCCAAGCCTGCTGCCAAAAGAAGAAGGAGTTTCATAACGAGTTTCATAATGTTTACAAGTCGCTGAGGAAATGGGTGAAAACGGGGCAGAGTGACAAAGAAGCTTGAAAAAAGGAAGTAGTAGGAGGAAGTAGAAATTTGGGGGGGAGAGGGGAATCATGGGTATTTATGGTTTGCGCGGAATGGGTGCAAAATGCTGCTTGGTGCTTGGGGAGGTGCAAACACCTGTGCAGGATGCAGTCTCGACCACGAAGATGCAGTCTCGACCACGAACACCCGGCTCGAGTTTTTTTTTTTGGGGGGGGGGAGGGGGGTTTTATGCTTGCTGGTGTACGGGTCTTGGCTCTTGTTTTGTTTTTGAGTCAAGTTTGGGGTACATGAAGTTTGGTGGTGGTGGTGGTGGTGATGGTGGTGGGGCATTGTATGCAGTACCACATCTTGTAGACAAGATAACGCCAGATCCGTTACGACGGTTGCGGTACCAGGAGGACCTGTGATTAACCAGGGAGGGATATCCAGTGGGTGAAGACATTGACCTCATAGTCTCATCAAGATATTGACCTCATAGTCTCTCAAGATATGTAAACACTCTAGGGGAAGTGTTTACTTCAGGGGAAGTGTTTCAGGAATAGGAGACGGAGAGTTGTCAGTGCTCATTGAAGTATCAATACGAGATCTTTTGGTGGGTCTGGTTCTTGGAGGTATTATTCATACCTACTATTACTACTATGAACTACTAACTACTAACTACTAACTACTATGAACTACTGACAAATAACTACTAACTACTATGAACTACTACTCCTATTACTCCTACCATGAATTACTGACTACTACTCCTACTACTGACTACTATTACTATGAACTACAGACTACTACTACTATTAACTACAGAATACAGACTACTACTACTATGAACTACAGACTACTAACTACAGACTACTAACTACTAACTACTAACTACTAACTACTAACTACTAACTACTAACTAATACGAGCTCTTTTGGTGGGTCTGGTTCTTGGAGGCATCTTGGTATCCCTCCGGGCAGTTGATATTCAATTTTCAATACTAACAATAAATGGGGGCCAAGTCCCCTTTATATATTTGGAGATTCTTTCTTCATCAAGCCATTCCTCGTAACCACAATTGATTGCTGTAAAAACTGATTGCTTTGCTACCCCGCAAGCCGTGGGTATCAGAGGGCGCTCTTTTGATTGCTGTTTTTCAACAACTGGGAACGAGGTAGGGAGATTCCCAATAAGTGGGAATCCGAGTGATTATATAGCTAACCTGTGAATACCAGAGAAGTGAAGCAAGGCTCAAACGCCATGTCACGAGGTGAGGTGAATGGATGAGTCCAAGTCACAAGTTAAAGTGAATGAATGAGTCCAAGTCACAAGTTAAAGTGAATGGATGAGTCCAAGTCACAAGTTAAAGTGAATGGATGAGTCCAAGTCACAAGTTAAAGTGAATGGATGAGTCCAAGTCACAGGTTAAAGTGAATGGATGAGTCCAAGTCACAAGTTAAAGTGAATGGATGAGTCCAAGTCACAAGTTAAAGTGAATGGATGAGTCCAAGTCACAAGTTAAAGTGAATGGATGAGTCCAAGTCACAGGTTAAAGTGAATGGATGAGTCCAAGTCACAAGTTAAAGTGAATGGATGAGTCCAAGTCACAAGTTAAAGTGAATGGATGAGTCCAAGTCACAAGTTAAAGTGAATGGATGAGTCCAAGTCACAGGTTAAAGTGAATGGATGAGTCCAAGTCACAAGTTAAAGTGAATGGATGAGTCCAAGTCACAAGTTAAAGTGAATGGATGAGTCCAAGTCACAAGTTAAAGTGAATGGATGAGTCCAAGTCACAGGTTAAAGTGAATGGATGAGTCCAAGTCACAAGTTAAAGTGAATGGATGAGTCCAAGTCACAGGTTAAAGTGAATGGATGAGTCTTTGGGTTTCGTGGGCTTTAAATACCTCTATGGGCTGTTTATCTATCCATGGTATGTCTAACAATCTATGGTACTATACTATGACTGAGTATGACTGAGTAAACTATAACTATAGCACAATAGCACAATATCCATGACTGACTATTACTGACTATTACTGACTATTACTGACTATTACTGACTATTACTGACTATTACTGACTGACTATGGCTATATTATGAACTATGAACTATGACTGTATGACTGACTATGGCTATTCTATACTATGGTGCTTTGACTAGAACATGGTATTACTATAATTTAACTTTCGAATAACTATGGTATCATAGGTATGACTAGTTACTTTGGTATGACTATAGATTTTGTGGTATTACTATGCTATAACTATAGAAGTACTATACTGTAGTTCTATTGTGGTATGGGATCATGACTGTATGACTGTATGACTGTATGACTATAGTATTTCTATAATATGACTATAGATTTTGTGGTATTACTATGCTATAACTATAGAAGTACTAGGTATGTGACATGTTGTTTATACATTTATTCGTTACTAATACTTTGCTCATTGATGGCTCCTCAAAGAATGACCAAAGCAGCTTATATAACTTTGAGAGAAACATAGTACCGGAAAACTCCACTAAAACAGTGATAATGATTGTTCCAGAATATTCGAAAGACCCATCATAGTACTTAGTACAACGATGGCTGACACGGCGTTTGGAATGCTATCACGATCCGATAGACTAGGCTTCATGGATCCTCTATATGTAGGTCCCTGTCTATTGTGGATCTAACAACTATAGAATTACTAGGTATGACTGTATGACTGTATGACTGTATGACTGTATGACTGTATGACTGTATGGCTGTATGACTGTATGACTGTATGACTGTATGACTGTATGACTGTGACTGACTATAGTTTTTGATATTAGGAGTGGTCTGACTATAGAGCTAGGTGACTGGGTCTTGTCTCACTATAGAAAGTAGTACTTCACGCTAAATATCGCAGAGGAACCAATGACTTATTAACACTTTTTCGATAGTCTAATTGTACAGGTCTCGAAAAGACCCAATAGAAACTCACAAACAAAGTCTCTCCAAATCGAATTCTTGGTAGTTCCTGATTTCAAAGTGGCAAGGTCTTTTTTCTTGCAGGTACCAATTTCCAGTTGCCAAATGACTAATTGGGACACGGAGCCGGTCAAAAGGCCCTGGCATGGAGCCAAAATAAAAACCTGGGCATCGGAGGATGTGGCAAGACTGGCAATCTCATGTGCCACAAGCTTTTCCGTGATTTCGTTCCGAAAATGGGCGACTTCGATCGCCACAATCGATGGGCCTATGTTATAGACAGGAAGCGAGGCATTGGTGAAGTGCAGTTGGTTATTGATTCCCGAATAGAGCTGCTCGTCTTCATCATACAGATCTTCTTCCGGAGCAGACGGGTCGAAATCGGGATACTCAACCTTGATGCTTCCAAGTGGCTCGGTGGTGAGTACTCCAACCTCATTGATAATGCGTTACAGGGCTCGTACGCCGACGATTCTGGTGAATTAATTATGAGAATTGCCGCTTTTTCTGTCACTTACCAATAGTTACGAGATAAAAAATCACTGAATTTAATTAACGTATATTTTTACGAAGTAGGTTCAAATTACCAAGCGTGCAACCTAGACTTTTTGACGTTTAGTTAAAGTACAAACACGTACAAAACTACCATTTTTGAAACTGCATTTACGGATTTTGGAAAACCACTATTTCACGAGTGGTAAAGTACAGACATCGATAACTAAGTCGGCACCCGGTCAGCCAATGATCTCAGAATTGCGATATACTCAAAAAAGTCCAATAAAGCTTTACTCAAAAAAGTCCAATAAAGCTTTACTCAATAAATTCAACAAAGCTTTACTCAATAAATTCAACAAAGCTTTACTCAATAAATTCAACAAAGCTTTACTCAATAAATTCAACAAAGCTTTATTCAATGAGGTGGAGGGATCTGTTGGAACACTCTCCATGGAGGTTGATCGGGCATCAGAGTTCTTAAATCAAGTCTTGAAATGATGAATAGAATTGGCATCGAGAATGGGTAGGATTTTGGAATCAGATTCTGGCCTCAGACAGACGTCCATAGAGCTATATTACTATGTAAGATATACCAGAGATATCATAGAAAATAGGTCTATAGATATATATTACTGTGTAAGATGTACCAGAGATACCAGTTTCAACTTTTGTTTTAGGATATATTAATATACAGGGATATGTAAGTTGTACCTTACAAGACCAAAGTCTGATATGACGGGATACCGCATCTCTTATACTTTTTTTTCGTCTAAGGTCTACATAGCCTATTGTTTGAGGTGTACAACCTTATTGTTCAAAGTATGTACAGCCTATTGTTTTTCAGTGGCCTGTATACATCATATCCACAAAGTGCCTTCCCCCGTACATGCTATGTACTGGTTGACAACCTGAGATATACCAGAGATATACTATAGATATACTATAGATATACTATAGAAAATATGTCTATATAAGTTATCGCCATTGACATATTATCATTGACATATTAGCATGGACTGTGTCTATAGAGATCTCACCGTAGAGCTACCATGAAATTTATTGCTATAGGAATATTACCAAAAGTGTAAGTTCATAACACCATAGAATTTACTGCCATAGAATTTACGACCATAGAATTTACTACCATAGAATTTACGGCCATAGAATTTACTACCAAAATACTATAACCATACTTGACTATTCTCTGACTATATGGTGCTATGGACTGACATGACTATAACTACACTATGATACGATGGACTGAATATAGCTATGGTACTATAACTATGGACTATAGTACAATCTATGATTATGGTATCTGCTATGACTATTACTATTACTGTCTATTGCTGACTGTATATTGCTGACTGTATATTACTGACTGTCTATTACTGACTGTCTATTGCTGACTGTATATTACTGATTGTCTATTACTGACTGTCTATTATTGACTGTCTATTACTGACTGTCTATTACTGACTGTCTATAACTAAGGTGGTTGGTGTGATACCTGGCTTGTGTGTTTGTAGTGGTGGTGAGAAATGGCAGAAATGCGCAATAGTAAAAATACAAGTGAACTGCAAAATTCGAAATCTGGTCCAAAAGACACGAAATTGGGATACACTAATAATTAAGGACCAAAGAATGGATCCACCAGATTTTTAGCTGCTTTGCAGTTTTTTTTGGCACCCAAAAGTGTACCTCCCTGATAATTACCAGCCTCACGGCTTATATGCACTACCATATGATTCAAAATCTCCCTTTGCTCAAAATATCTAAAAGTCCCAAAAATGAATTTCTTTGGTACCTGCAAGCTCCTCCTTACTGTTAGCTTATATGCGGCACCGTATTATATGCACCACCATTCCAAACTGCCTCTACGTAAACTCTATTTGTCTACTTTTATTAGTCTATGCTATACCATGAAGGACTCACCACAGCCACAGGTGCCCTTGGAATTGGGGTTGCGGAAAATAAACCTCTGCGAGAGCTTATCGTCGATCCAGTCCATCTCTGAGCCCACAATCGAGAACAATGCCTTGGAGTCGATGAACACCTTGACACCATCCTGCTCCACCACCTCGTCGAACTTGCCCGGCTGCGTGACGTAGTCGAGCTGGTATGTCAACCCCGAACACCCTCTATTCTGCACACCTATACGGATGAGCTGAGGCTTGGGCTGGTCCAAGAGCGTGCGGAGATTGCTGACTGCTTTGGGTGTTAGCGTGATGAGAGCCTTGCGGGGTCTAAGCACTCTTCTTTTCTTCTTTTCACCAGCCACTTTTCCTGGCTGCAGCTCTTTTTTAGCATGAGCTTCCTGAACCTCATGTTCACTTTCTTTAGCCACAGACACTGGGTTTTCTGTTTGACTTTCTTTAGCCACAGACACTTGGGCGTGTGTTTGTTGGGATTCTGCGTGGATTTCCTGATTCTCTGTATTCGACCTGAGATCAACGATCTCCGGCTTCATGTCAGTCTTGGGCCTGCGCAAACGACTATGACGGGTTCTCTTCTTCGGGCTTTCCGGCACCTTGCCGCTGGCTTCGTTTATGGATCTCTCGGGAAGCTTGGAGTTCCCTAGCGTGTGTTTCTCCCATCTGGCCACTTGCGGAGTGCCAATGGAGTGCTTGGCCCACCTCTGGCCGCCCACAAAGTCGGGCGTGACGTCAAGCTCGGGGTTCTTGAGCCCGTTCTTAAGTCCCTTATATGCTCCATTGGCATTCGTAGCAAGGGGTACTGTTCTCATGAACCGGAGCCCGGGCGTTTGTATAAGCGTAGAATTGATTCGACTCCGAAGCATCACGTCAGTCGGTCAGTCAATATATAGTCAGTGGATCGTCAGTAGTATTATCAGCCAATACTATGATTGTAATGAATCAGTAGTAGACCACGATTAATAAGAAAGCAGTGTACCTTATAGAGTGACTTATAGTATTATAGTATTATAGTATCACTGATGTATCACTGATGTATCACTAATGTATCACTAATGTATCACTGATGTATCACTGATGTATCACTAATGTATCACTGAAGTATCACTAAAGTATCACTGATGTATGACTTCTAGTATGAGTACTTGGTGGATATAGGAATAAGTGTATGAGTAATTAGAGTGGGATCGTGTAGATTAAGAGTGAGAAGAATGACGGTCGTGGGAGACCCGAGAACCATGCCCCGGTCAGTGCGCTGCTGTGTGCAGGACCGGGCACATAAGCAAGTTTTTTTCGTGCGCCATTGGCCCATTCCCTCTCCGAGTGCGGCTCCGTTCTGCTTCCCTGACAATTCTAATACTCGCCTTTCACTACTCCCTATTCCCTATTCCCTACTCCTTATTCCCTACTCCTACTCCTACTCCCTACTCCTGATCCCTACTCACTAAGTACTACAAACTAACTAATACACAGAATTCCTAACTAATTCTATTCTAGATTATTTAATCCATTTCAATTCTATCAAATTCTGATTCTATTTATGGGGGATTTATGTTACCATGAAAAAAGGGATCTTGGTGGTGTTTTGGTATTGTCTGGTGGTAAGTATTAGTGTAGTGGAAATGAGAGTGAGTGCGATGTACTCAAGTGCGATGTACTCAAGTGTGACGACTCAATGAGTGAGGAGTGAGGAGTGAGGAGTGAGGAGTGAGGAGTGAGGAGTGAGGGAGGAGTCGGTGAGAAATGGTTGTCAGTCAGTAACTCTACTACTACAGTAGTGACTACACCACACTCCATACTCCACTTGATGCAGACAAAGTTACATACTACTGCTCTATACTACTACTGACTCTACCGACTCCATACTACTACTGACTCTACTGACTCCATACTACTACTGACTCTACTGACTCCATACTACTACTGACTCTACTGACTCCATACTACTACTGACTCTACTGACTCCATACTACTACTGACTCTACTGACTCCATACTACTACTGACTCTACTGACTCCATACTACTACTGACTCTACTGACTCCATACTACTACTGACTCTACTGACTCCATACTACTACTGACTACTGACTCACTATACATCAGTCTATGTTGGCTCCAAGATGGGATTTACTACCCCCTCGACTGCTGTCGTGCAGAAGTACATAAAGACGGCAGAATTGTCTGATCTGAGAATCATCAACGAATCCAGTGTTTTTCACAAATAATTCAAAAGGTTCGTACTTAAGACTTAAAATTGCTAAGCATCAAGATTCGAGATGATCTGTTTATGTGAAGTCTCTTTTAAGTATTAGAAACAGTAACCTTTTGAATTATTGGTTTGTTTTCTATGTGGTCTGAAACATTGAATCCTTTTAAAAAACACTATCTGAATTTATGCTAGGTTCTAGTTTTAGTTCAGGTTCTAGTGACAGATTCAGTTCTAGTTACAGATTCAGTTCAAGTTCAGGTTCTATATCTGATTTTATACTAAGTTCAAGTTCAAGTTCAGGTTCTAGTGACAGATTCAGTTCTAGTGACAGATTCAGTTCTAGTGACAGATTCAGTTCTAGTGACAGATTCAGCTCTGGTTCAATTTCTAGTTCAATTTCCAGCTCAATTTCCAGCTCAAGTTCTAGTCCCGGGTCTAGTCCCGGTTCTATATGTGTGGTCTCAGTGTTGGCTCTATTCAGCTTCAGCTGTAGCTACAGGTCCAGATTTCAACTTATGTTTTAGTATATTTTGATATACAGATATGTAAGTTTTGCGTTGAAAGACCAAAGTCATATGAGACGGGGCCACAGCACCTCTTATACTTTTTGTTCGTCTGAGGTCTGTACAGCTCCATTGTCCAAGGTGTACAGCTCTATTGCTCAAGATGTACAGCTCTATTGTCCAAGACATACAGCTCTATTGTCCAAGGTGTACAGTCTTATTGCTCAAGGTCTGCTCAGTCTAGGTACTCGTTGACTCCAAATCAAACTCGTTGCTGTGGATCGGACACTAGTATCAGTATAGAGTAGAGAAAGGTCAAGTATAGTAGGAGTTTAGAGACTCCGTCGAGAAGTCTTGAAATGGCATTGACCCTGGGGTGAACGTAAGCACTCCATGTATTGTAGAATAATGTATAATACTAGACTTCAACAACTAGAAATGTTAAGTCTTGAGCTGACTGTACTATGTTAAAGAATTAGAGCATTAGTATGGAGAGCATCGAGGAGTATGGTACCACAACTCAGATACTGAATCTAGAGACTCAAACACTCAGACCCATCTAAACAAAACAGTCTCAGACATCTAGAAACAGTCTCAGATTCATCTAGAAACAGTCTCAGACATCTAGAAACAGTCTCAGACATCTAGAAACAGTCTCAGACATGTAGAAACAGTCTCAGATTCATCTAATAGACATCTAGACAGATGGCTAATCATAGAGTCCTGTAGGTCTGATGTTGCTGGCTGGTCTCGGAAAAGGAGGACTAACTGAAAGCAGCGGTTTCTCTGCGTAACCATTGCAACTCCAAAGAACCCTTTTCCAACGAAGGACTCATCTCTTCCCACACCGTCCGGTGGTACTTGTTGATCCAGTCCTTCTCCTCCTTTGTAAGCAAGGAGACATCAATTAGTTTGCGGCAAAATGGTACCCGCGTCACGGTTTCGAACTCAAAGAACTTCTTTCCGCCATAAATCAACCCCAGGTCCTTCACATACATGACGTTTTCAATGCGGATACCGTACTCGCCCTCCTCATAGTAGCCCGGCTCGTTGGAGATCAAGTGGCCCACTTTCAAAGGGTTTTTTGCCGACGGACGAGGGCCAATGCCAATGGGTCCTTCATGGACGTTTAAGAACGCACCGACGCCATGTGCAGTGCCGTGCCCATAGTCCAAGCCATGCTGCCACAAGAATTGTCGGGCAACTGCATCAATTTGGCTGCCCGTGGTTCCTTCAGGAAACTTAAGGTTGCCAAGCGAGACATTCCCTTTCAAAACAAGCGTGTAGTTGCGGATCTGTTCCTTGTCGGGGTTTCCAAAATGGACTGTTCTTGTGGTATCGGTGGTACCTTCCAAGAACTGCGATCCGGAGTCGTTCAAGTAGATCTTCTCAGGATCGATGGTCCTGCACGCTCCCTTGGCGGGCTTGTAGTGGATAATAGCACCGTTTGCTCCTGTAGCACTGATGGTATCGAACGAGAGCCCCGCAAAGTTGGCCTCGTCTTTTCTGTAGGTGGTGAGCTGGTCATCGGCCTGGATTTCATCCACAAACTCCGACTTCTCCACCACTTTGTTCTCCAACCATGCAAAGAACTTGACCAACGCACGCCCATCCTTGAGGTGTGCAGTGTGGGCACCCTTCAACTCGGTGTCGTTTTTGATGGCCTTCAAGTCCTCAATTGGAGAGGGAGAAACTGACTCGAAGTTGCATTTCAACAGCCGCAAGATCTCCCACGATGCTGTATTGGTGTCTGCAATCAAGGTCTGGTTGTTCAAGCTGTAGTCGCCAGAAAACTTGACCAAATCGGTCCAGAACCGGGCGTATGGTTTGACCAGAACTCCGAATCCGGTCAAATAGTCCGAAACACCCTCCTCGAACTTCTGCTCGTTGACATATAGAACTGCACTTCCCCGAGAAACAATCATGTATGAGTAAAACACGGGGTTGTATTGGATATCGGAGCCTCTCAAGTTCAAGAGCCAAGCGATTTCATCCAAGGCACTAACGACCAAGCCCTGGGCACCATTTTTAAGCAAAAAAGACCGGATTTTCGCAAGCTTGTCCAGAACAGATTGGCCAGTGAATTTCTCCGATAAAATAGATATTCTAGCATCCACCGGTTCAGGCCGGTCTTCAAACTGGGCCCAGATCTGGTCCACCAAATTCTCCTTCACAGCCACCAATTCCACACGAGCACCAGAGTTTTTGGCCACAGAAGCTTTGATCTGAGCAATTAAGGCCTCATGCACTGCATACAGCACCAACTTGGGGTCCACGCCGATATTGACCAATTTTCCCGAATCCATCGACATTTGCACGGCCTGAGCCACGGCCCATTCTTCCCACGAGGGCGAATTCTTGGTCCCTTGCTTCAAAAGCGTCCAATTGAAATCCAACTCCTCCAGAGCTTGCTTGAAATACCGTCCATCCGTAGATAAAGCAGCCAAACCTTCGGGAGTATCATTGAGAGATGCCACATCACGTGTCACAATACACGTGCCTGCGGAGCCCGAAAAACCCGAAATGAAACTCCTTCTCTGGTCAAGTGGAGCCACATATTCACTCTGGTGCTGGTCCTCGCTGGGCACTATATACACACCAAGGTCATGTGCAGCCATGGCACTCCTCAACGCCTCCAACCGTTTGCTGGTGTTGATTTCCTTGACCTCAGGCAAACACAAAGAAGCGGCGTCGATGGTGAACACCGATGCTTTGCGGGACCCCGAAGGCGAATTTGAGCCGGACACGCTTCGCTTCAACCCAATCCGTTTAGCAATCACTGATGATCTTTTGCTGCGGGAAAGTAAGCCTGGAGAGCATGTGCAGTTGCTGCAATCGGGACGAGTCACTCTTCTCCTCATCGACATGATGTTTACTTTTTGTAGTGTGATAGTATGTTAGTCTGAGTATGAGTATGAGTATGATACTATGATACTATGACACTATGAATATGAGTATGATAGTATGATAATGATAGTATGATAGTATGATAGTATGACACTATGAGTATGACACTATAGTAGGTATGATATCTGGTCTGTTTTGTGTGATAAACTGATAGGTAGTTTTAGATACCAGGTTATGAGCCAGATAATAAGCACTAGGTCTCTGGTATAGCAGGTGATGGTAGGAGGTATTTATAGTGGAGGGGCAATGGGTTGATTTTTCCGCGCCGGAAAAGAAACCCGTACACCAAAAACAACAAAACACCTGTACACCGTAAAAGACCCGTACACCGTCACCGATCTAGGTCGCGTTCTCGCTTGCCTAGTATTCCATAGCCAGAATGCCTGATCTCCAGGATGTAGCACAGGTATGTATCTAGTAGAATGCTCCTGTGTACAGTACTAACATCAGAAAGTGGAGGCCCTCTATAGCTCCACGGATCCCGTGCTCATTGGCAATTACCAAAAAGAGCTTCAGGAGCTTCAGCGGTCACCTGATGGGTACTGCATGGCGCAATACCTCCTCCAGCTACCCTCCCCCAACTGCAGGTACTTTGGGGCTTTGACGTATGCGGTGGTGATTTCGACGAATACTTTCACGGAGGAAACGTATGGTGCTCTTTTGGGTGAACTTTTGGCCAAAACTAGCGACTTTTCCGCCCTAAACGGCCACCTGTTCATAGTGCGCAAGTTGTTGTCCAATATCTCGCTTTTATACCTCAAGACGTTTGAATTCTGCAAAAACCCGGTGCAGGCGGTATTGGAGATGCTCCGGAAAGAGCAGGTCATGGACCCTAAGACGTGGCTGGCCTATGAAGGCTTGTCACGTGACCACTGGCTTCTTCTCCTCTCCTTTTTAACTGTGCTAATCGAAGACATTGCCAGATTGAACGATTTCAGGGCTCCAGTCCACCGGGACGTACGCCACGTGATTTTCCCATGTTTGGAGGCAGTGTACGGGTGTTTGTCCCGTTCCTCCCACGACCCTGCTGTGGTGCTCAAATCCTTGGAATGTTTGGGTCTGTGGATGGCTTATATCCCGGATGCGTCGGGTGACATTCGTTATGACGATATCAGCGTTTTTCTGCTGTACCTCATGCAACAGGTGTTTGGAGAAGGCGTGGAAGTTGGTGCACGGGCTCCTAACCTCGGGCTTTCCATCCTCAACGACATTCTCGAGGTCAATGCCACTCTTCTACCTCCCCAAGATAAGAAGGTGCTTTTTGAGCGAGTGTGTGGGACATGGGGCGAGAGGTACGTCGAAATGTCGTACGACGACATCTCTTCGTTCGTTGACATTTTCCTCACCATTCTCCAGCTCACGTGTGTCCGTTTGGCGAAAAGCATTCTTAATCCGGAAACAATGGCGGTGCTTTCGTTTGCTCTTCGGCTCTCGGAGTTCCCTGGCGTGCCCTGCATAGAAGACACCGTTTCAGAGAGGCTTCTTCTTTTTTGGGAGGACTTTGCTGCTGTGTTTGAAGATTCTCCTGAGATTTTTGAAGAATTGGAAAAGAATGACGGGCGCTTTTCGCAGCAAAAAAACGATATTTTCCACCGGGTGTCCCAGGTGTACTGGAAGAAAGCGCATGTTCCGGACCACGAGACGTACCGGGAAATCTACCACGAGTTCAATGCATACCGCAGTAATGTCAGCGACTTCTTTATTGTTCTATATTCGCTCTTGAAGCTCGAGCTCTATGAGACGATGGTGGAGTCGTTAGTTGGTATAAGCGACATTGCGACATTTGCACCCAAAATGGCCGACATCGACGCGACATTGTACCTTCTTTTCAAAATCAACGACGATTCCGTTTACTTTGAGTCGCAGGCTATGCCGTTGGCCAAACTTACTCTCCGCCTTTTCGAGTCGCCGTTCGTGGGACATTTACTGGCGACATTGGCGGCGCACTCTGTACAGGACATGGCCCCTTTCTATCTCCTGACATTTGTCAAGTACCTTTCATCGACAGAGTTTTTTCTCAAAACAGAATCGGGAAGGCCGTTTTTAAGACCCGTGTTTGGTATCCTCTTGCCTATTGTACAAGCCAAACCAGATCCAAACCAGATCCTGCACACAACCATCGCCCTCTTGGCTCTGAAGTCAGTGACGAAGATCTGCGAGGAGTGCTCTCCGTTTTTGATGGATATGCTTCCGGAATTGGAAGCCACCGTGGTCCAGATGTTGAAGGATCCTGCATACGACGCCTTGGTCCGTCTGCGCATGTTCAATGCCTACAGTGTTGTGGCACAGAACATTACCGAGTTGGGTCAGTATGCCCTGGTACTCCACGGCATGATTCTGGCCATTGCGGTTGCTGCTGCTGAAACACTCAAAGAAGACGCTCCTCTAGGGGACATGCAGGAAGATTACGTCATCCTGCTTCTATCGTGCCTTGTGAATATTGCCAAGGGCAGCGTGCATTCGGATGATGCCATCGAGCAGATGTCCATGGAAGAAAAGGAACGGTACCGGGAGTTCTGGCGGGTGGATCCTGCATGTATCAAGCCGCTTTTGGCATCGATAATCCATGAATTCTCCTTCAAATACCGCAAAGCGGGCCGAGCATTAGTGATTGAGAAATGCACACAGATAATCAAGGTCGGTCTTGGCGAGAGTTTGGGAGGGCCGTTTGAAATGGAGCTGCATGTGATATCCGATTACTGCGTCTCGGTTATGCAGGTGCTTGCAGAGACGAGCCCCGAAGCCACAGAACAGGTCGAAAGACATACTGAAGGCAAAGCAGAACTAGTGGCCATTCCCCACGTGTATTGTCTCATGCAGTGTCTCATCAGCATCAACTACCAAAACTTGGAGCGGGAAATGGTGGGCGGGCTTATTTGCAGGACCATCGTTGAAAAGCTCAATATCATTCGACAGGATCCTGACGTCGTCAAGGCGGCTATGGATGTATGCAGCACAGTTTTCGAGAAGCGGCCTGGACTTTTCCTCTTTTCGGCAGATTTCTCCAAACTCCTAGAGTTTCTGCTTGCGTGTCTCCATGCCAACGAAGCCAATGTGGTGAAGGCAGCCCTGAAATTCTGGTATGTGTTGCTAGTTTTGAAGAAAGGCACGCTAGAAGATGTGCAATTTTTCACCCAGGTATTTGTGGAACACGGCGTCGGAGAGGTTTTCACCCAGAACTTGGTCGCCAGTTTCATACAGGCCCCCCGGTCCAATTTGGAGCATTTCTACCAGACTTTTCGTGGTCTTATTGGGAAATACTCTGTGCATGCCAAGGGCTGGCTCACAAAAGCGCTTGATGGCAATCTCGTGGAGAAAATCGGCGAGAAAAATGCCTCCCTTTTTATCCACAAGCTTTTGGTCACGAGAGGTAGACGTACAGCCAATGAAGTTTTGAAGGTTTTCTGGCTCGAACTGAATGGCATGATTGATTATAATTCGAGGTGATTCCAGGAATTGTGGGGTCAATCAATAATGGAAAGATATTAATCTAATAATTGAAAGGCAGATCAAATGGTTTAAGGATGGAGATCAAATGGTTTAAGGATGGAGATCAAATGGTTCAATAATGGCAGTGGAATGGACCGGCAAATGATCGATGACAAGTAATGTATGCGGAGTCATTTCAGATGATTCCAGGATCAATAGAGTTGATGCCGGCTGGTCAAGCATTTAAATAAAGTAAGGTCATGGGTCAGGATACTGTTTAGAGTACAGTTTAAAGGTATAATTGACAGGACATATCAAACTCAAAGCAGGACAGACCATATTAAATCCTTGACTTGTTGGTTTTATTCCCAAGTGAGAATACCACTACCCCAGTGCTCCAGAGAGTCCACTATACATATGTGTAGTATGTCAGATTCACTATAGACAGGAAAACCGTGAGAGCAAGAACATCACCGCTATAGTTCGGTGCCGAGCATCTCTAAATTGGCTGGCATGTCTATATGGTATTTTTCTTCTGGTATAGTGGCAAACTGTTGGGCTTGGGAATGGGCTTGGGAATGTGCTTGATGATATTTTTGAAGACTTTTTAGCCACGTCTTCTCTCGAAACACTAAAAAAGGAACCCAGATTCCTCTCTTTGAGGAATAATCAATGAATATAATGATGATTAGGTATTGAACCAACCCAAAATGTAGAGTACAATCTCTTCTCAGGTACAAATTTGCTTGGAGTCATGGCCTCGTGCCCCTCTCTTCATCTCATCGATGATAGCCTTCTTGATGACCCTTTAGATGCGAAGAAGAAGGCGAACCTTTAGATGTGAGGAAGAAGACGAACCTTTAGATGCGAAGATGCTCAAGTTCAAGGACTGTCACCTCACTGAAGACATTGAAGGCAGTTCCACTCGTTCATGAAAATGTGTCTAGCACCGAAATATGCAAAAGGTAAAGTCCAGTCTTAAGAATCAATCTCTTTGTGCAGCTCATTAATGGGGTCAAGAACGACCCTATTCACCAGACCAATATTCTCAATCAATGAACAGAACTTGAGCGATTTGCATAGTCGGGAGGTTCGTTTGACTGGGCACTCAAGTAAACTGGAAAGCCTTGACAGGCTGGCATTACATCCAAACAACCAGAAATTTCTGTCGAAGCTTTAGCCGAACGAGAAGAAGAGTCAGAAATCCTCGACAAGTGCTTGCCTTGATCACAGAAGTATTCTGCGATGGTGATACCAGTGTAAATGAAAGCTTCTCTGGCGGCCACAGGCATGATTGAAGTGTAGTAACCGAAGTAGAATGCTTCATGATAGGCTCCATAGCCCGAAACATAGGTAAAAATAGTAAGAGATCTATCAGCAGAACCATCAGCAGCTCCATTATCAGTTCTCGAAAGAAGATATAGTAGCAATTCTAGTAGTAGCCCCAGTAGCAGCCCAGTAGTAATATCCACTAGACACATCTAGCCAAAAGCTCTAGTCACACATCTAGTAGTAGCTCTCGTAGCAACTCTATTAGTCGCTCTATCAAAAGCTCTAGCCAAAAGCTCTAATAGAAGCTTTAGTAGCAACTATATTAAGAAACTGTAACAGCTTTATTAGCAGATCTATTAGCAGCTCCAGTAGCAGCTCCAGTAGCAGCTCCAGTAACAGCTCCAGTAACACCCTTCAAGCATATCTAGTAGCAGCTCTAGTAACAGTTCCGGTGGCAGCTTTAACAAAAAGCTCCAGTAGCAACTATATAAGAAACCCTAATGTCAGTTCGGGCAGTGGCAAGTATAGAGGAATTGAAGAAATATGTAGTGTGGGCATTTCTCAGGGATTCGCGGTCCTTTTATATTCTTTCAGAATTGCAGCCACGGCTCGCGCATTTTGCCACCACGATAAGCGAGATCTGAAACAACTGCAAACCCCGCACGCATTTACAGCCAGTGACACATAAAAGGAGCCCTCCCCCCCTCATATTTCGCCTCCTTTTTTTTCCCCTACTTTTCTTTCTTTGTCTTCATTTTAGTTTTGTTTCAGTGCCCAACAACTACCACTACCAGTTCCACTCTCGTTACAGTTTCATTTCAGTTTCCTTTCCAGTGTCTAGCCTTCACTATATATATGAAGTATATTTATAGGCCATGAACTCTAAATTATTTCGAAGAACATCGGAGTATAGTGGAAACTCCTGGAGCAAGCACGGATGTGCTAAAAGAACTAAAGTTTTACACATCGAGTTTTGAGACCTCCGTCTAGAATCGTGTGTTTAGAGTCAACTGAAAACGTCGTCGATAGAAATGCTTAAAGTATGACATGTTTTTGCATGTTAGTTCAGAAGCCAATGGAGTCAAATTATCAATTTAATCAATATCGGTTCATGTTTTGATTGGTTTTCGATGAGTCAATAACATTTTGGCGTATCAATAGGGACCAAGCTTTGAAGTCAGTGTGTGGGTTTCCAGCACATATTGAATAGAAGGGGTCCTCGACAACTTTCATTTTTTCTCCCCAATACCCTGATCAATGGTGCATTCAAAACAAATGTGTCGAATTCTATCAAGAATAGCGCTTGATTAAGAGATCCCGACAAAAGTGGGCAACTTGCTGTTGAATACATGTGTTGTAAATTATTTCCAAGATCAAACATTTGCACAAAATCAAAGAGGTGATGGGTCCATTTCGTTTTTTTGAAGGTATCCAAAACCTCACTCCTCCAGTGTCTTATCCCTACAATGTCTGTAATAATGGCACTTATGACCAGGTGAGGATAGAATGCTTTGATCTGTTTGCTTCAACTCTTAAAAACCATCTATTCAAGAGGTGTTCAGATCGGAGTTGACATTGTCCAGATCAGGAAGTACAGTTAAAGAGGTGAAGTATTACTCCTGAAACGGCTACTCCTGAGTCAACTACTCCAATATACTTCTGAGTCAATGAGTAAAATAGTTCATAGAGCTAGAAGCCGGTTTGTCAATTGCTCTGATCTTTGGACTACTTTAATTCAACTAGTACTATTGCTAGTACCATCGGCTTGGAGTATAGAGAAAGATGGAGAGTACAATGCGTCCAGGACAATGCAATGAGAATAGTACAATGGGTTTAGGCCAATTCCGGTGGCTGATGCTAGTGATTGAGTCTATAATTGAGTCTATTATTGTGTCTATTATTGAGTCTATGATTGAATCTATGATTGAATCTATGATCGAGGGCTAGTCTCGTCTATACAGTTATGGAAGTGATTTAAGAGATGGCCCGACTTTCGAACAATATAAATTGTTCGGGACTGCTAGTTGATGCCAATTCTGGTATGAGGAAATATCCGAGACTAATGTGAGGGAAGATACAAGTGGGCAGCCTTTCTACAATATCTTTTGGTTCAGTATCGATGATGGTGTAATATGCTACTATTTAGACCCATCAGCAAGGCATACTACAGTAGATGGTTGAAACGGAAGGTGGGGATAGAGTGGTGGAAGATTAAAGTCTCTACATGGATTGGAATAGGCCCTGGGTGTGACATGATTCATCCACAAAGTGATATTTGAGGTTTGGATTCAAAAGAATCACAACCGTGTGTTTACCACAGAGATGAAGATGGACATTATTCATTGCATTATGTTAAAGACGGGAGGTCATTGATTGCATTACGTTGAAGACAGGAAGTCACTGGACCAACCTTGTGTGGAAGTCATACAGAACAAGCTCACCAAGGCGTTTTGTGTGAAAGAGTTGGGAACACCAAAGAAGCTTCCAAGACTGAACCTAGAGATTGATGACGATTCGATTGGGGTGGTTTTAAGGACCATGTCTTGAAGTTGAAAGACTACATTGGTGATGTTTCCCGTTGGAATGGTGGATGGAATGGTGGATGGTGGAACGGATAGATGCTTCAATGAAGCTATTACACCGTCAACGGTACACCATCAGAGTGTATGGAGTTACACCACCAATGACTATACTAACTCTATGACTATACCTATTCCCTACCTATGAGTATAAAACTAGTGTATACTTGTAGTGAATGTATATACATTGGAGTGTAGAGTAGAGCAGTATGGTATATATAATCACATCGTATGTATAGGCGATCTCCAGGCCTAGGTTCTGGAGGACTTGGGTCCAGCTCAGTGTTATTGTACTGTATATCAATACACACTTATTATTCAGAGTAGGAAACCCAATCATTGAACCGAAAATCAACAGTTCTTCGGTTCAACCTTCAATCTTGTTTCTTAAAATCCTTCTCTTCGATCCTTTTCTTCAGATCAGTACCTTCAATCTTGATTCTTGAGCTTATCTGAAGTTCAGTTCTTCAGTTCAGTTCATCAGTACGGTCAAACCAAGAGAACAGACTCCAACTCCTTGACCAACAGCGCACACTCAGCGGAGTAGTCCAACTCGCTTAAACTGCTGACCTGGTACCGGATCCTTGCGGTTCCGTTGTAGCTGTCCTGCTTGGCCTTGACCCTGAAGTTGTACTCCTTCATGGTCACGGAGCTAATGAGTTTGGTAAAGTCGCCAGACTCCTCATCCTCCTTGAGCCTCAACATTTCCCCGGCACTCATTTTGAACACCTTGCTGGCGTCCTCGTCGAAGAGCGTGACCCAGATCTGGCCTGTGTGGTCCACAATCGACACGTTTAAGATGTACCGGTAATGTGGCTCGGCGTACGTTAAGTTGCACCGCTCACACCGCCATTGGCCGTCCGACTCCTGGATCACCTTGCGGTTGCAGGGAGAAGGGCCTCTTCCACTGTTGTTGACCTCGTTGGTGCACGCAGGATAGCAAAAGTTGTCTGCCTTGATGTAGTTGAGCGAAGCTTTCAACGAGAAGAAGTCGGGCTTTTCGTTTTCGCCCAACCCTTCCTTTTCGGCCTGGCCAATGGTCTTCCGGTTGCTGATCATGTCGGTGGAAGTAGAGGTCTCTGATTTCAAGGACTTGAAGGTCTCGGAGTCACCCTTGTTGTCGTACCATCCTTTCAATTGGTATGCCTCCAGAATATCGGGGTTGTTCATGATACTTCCTGAATGGGTCAAACTCAACGAACGGCCACCGAAATCCTGCACTTTCACGCCCTTGAGGGCCACCACGGATCCCACGGGAATGGCGAAATCCACGGCTGTGGCGTTCCACAATCCCACATCAATGGCGAAGTTGGTATCGTCCACAATGGTGATGTTTCTGCGGTTGAAAGGCTTTCCTGTGGATTTGGCAGTGATCTGGAACACGTCGTTGACCACGTTAACCACACCAATCACGTCCACAACAGCATCCTTCTCCAAATTCTGGATCTGGTCCAATTTGGCAAAGTTAAAGTTGATCTTGGGCACATCCGACGTGTCGAAACACTCGGTGATCTCGGTGTCCCGATCCAACGATAACTCGTAGGGGTGGTTGAGGTGCAGGAACTTGGGTTTGGCCTGCTGGATGCGTGCCTTGGTCACGTAGTACACCTTTCCTTCCTCCAAGAGATTGTAGAACTTGTCTGCCATTTCGTTGAAAGCAGTGCCTCTAATTTCGTCCGATTCGTCCAAGAAATTGACGTTGAAAAGCTTTCCTTCGCCTTTGCTGTTGGACCACGTGCGGATATCGCCCTTATACGAGACTCTTCCCTTGATGGTCCAATTGTTCTGGTAAGGAGAAAGCGACTCAATGGGGTTGACGGGCCGCTCCGCCCTGCTGGGCACACTGGGCCCGGAACTGACCACCGGCTCTGGTTTCAGCGAAACAGCGGCGTTCTGGGCCTTTTCCCGGTCTGCATCTCCACCACCACCACCACCTACCACTGTGGCAATATCCTCCTCTGGGTGCAGGTCGAAGTACACATCGAGCGGCGTCACCGAGCTGGAGAGTCTCTCCGCCTTCGCCACCGACACTGACACATCGGATATCAACATGATGCGCTTCAACGTCTTGGCAAGCGTAAATTGCTTGAGAGAAACAATGGAGAGCTTGGAGAATCCATTGGCTTCAAGCAGAGCGTTGCAGTTGGCATCAATAAGGCCCTGCATGGAGTCCTTGCCGTCGCTCATGACACACCGGTACCTCTTATCGGTTGGCGAGTCCTCGTTGATGATTTTGCAGTTGGTGACCTGCACGAGGAGCTCTTTTCCCTGCCATTTTTGGTGGCTGGATTTGGAGAGCGCTTCTTTCAAGCTTCCTGGAATGACGCCGTGATAATCGACCATTTGGGCGTTTTAGGGGGATTCCGAGGTTTTTTAGGGGAAAAATTGGGGGTTTTTGGAGGGCGTTTTGGGGGCGTTTTGCTGGCGCGTAGTGATCTTAGGGGTAAATCGCCAAAAATGGTCCAAATCGGGCGCTTTTTTCACTGGCTCTCTTCGGTTTGATTGGAAAATCAGATTGGCACAATACGGGGTCAATTTGGGCCGTGCAGCGTGTGTTGTTCCTGGTGTTGGTAAAGAAAGTAGTAGTAGGACGTGTTTCGGAACGCGACGCGCTTGTTAATGGGATATCCTGCATACAGAGAAAATGTCTTACACCTTATAGATACAAATTACTAGACAAAGAAACAGTCCTTGGAGATGTCTGTTCTACAATGTATCGTTCTCACAAACCTGTTGGAGGATATATGCTCTAAAAGCCTGTTGGAGGCGTCAATCAAGAATTGTCAAGACATTCACGATTGAAGAGTTAGAAATGTCAGTCAAGACAAGAGTCAGAACCAGACATTTAGTCAAGACAGTCAGGAGTAGACAGTCAAGACAAGAAGACATTTGACAAGACAGTAAAACAAGACAAGTAAACAAGACAATCAAACAGAACAGTCAAAATCAGGCAATCAAGACTAGACAGTGAAACAAGACAGTCAAGGCATCTGACTAGACTAGACAGCCACGACATTTTGACAAGACAAGATAGTCGAGACAAGACATTTAAGTCAAGACAAGACAGTCAAGTGGCCATTAAAAAAGTAGGCATTAGTCAAGTAGAGACATTCCAGTTGACAGTCAAGATTTAGTCGAGTCTTCTCATTGTACAGTAGACCAGTTACAACTTGGGCTGGACTCCGGCACAGTTGAACAACTCTCTTTTTTCGTTTCTCTGGATGGCACCACTCTTCAACAATGCAGAAGTCAAGTCTGCAATGAGGTCATCTGCATTTTCAATACCTATGCAGAGCCGAATCAAGTCCTCAGGCATGTCTCTTTCCTCTCTTGTCTTGGCATCGATCGACGCATGAGACATTTTGCAAGGCATGGAGATCAACGAGTTTACACACCCAAATGAAACCGCAATGCCGAATATATCCGTGGACTCCACGATCTTCTCCGAGAGCTTGATGGAGCCGGTTTCGAAACTGAGCACGGCTCCTGCGCCCGAGCACTGACTCTTGTGCAATTCGTATTGTGGATGTGACTTCAAACCGGGGTACCTGACTTTAAAACCCACCAGCTCCAAAAACTCGGCAATCTTCACGCAGTTTTGTTGCTGCTTCTCCAAGCGAACGGCCAATGTGCGTAATCCTCTGCTCAAAAGCCAGCAATCAAATGGCGATAAGCCACATCCGGTGGAGTTGATCACAAAATATACTCTTTCTGCAAGCTTTGGGTCCCGAACTGCAATCACTCCGGCCATGATATCGTGGTGGCCGTTCAAGTATTTGGTGCCTGATTCGTATTGGATATCCACCCCCAAGTCTAACGGCGTCATCAACAATGGCGTCATCATAGTATTGTCAAACACAACTATGAGGTCTGGATTGATGCTGTGGGCATGATCAGCGATGCTCTTGACGTCACACACTTTGATCAACGGGTTGGTGGGCGACTCCAAAAAGATCATCTTTGTTTTGCGGGTAATTTTGCTCTTGATCAACTCGGTGTTGGTGGTGTCGTAGTGATGCACCTTCAAGTCGCCTTTGCTGTTTAAATATGTCAATAACCGGTGGGTTCCTCCGTACAAATCGTCTCCAGCAATCACTTCGTCGCCAGGCTTGAGTAGACGAACTATCACATCAAGACATCCCATTCCCGATGTAACGGCAAAGGCTTGCGTTGCTTTCATCACCGAAGCGAGTTTGTTTTGCAAAAAAGTCCGTGTGGGGTTTCCGGACCGGGTGTAGTCGTACTCGCCCATATTGGATAAGGAGTCCTGCTTGAATGTGGCCGACTGGTATAAGGGCGGCACGGAGGCGTTGTATTGGTCGGTGGACTTCGTGAAGACGAGGTCTGTCTCGATGCTGTATTTTGTCATGATGAATAATTAGCAGCCCTTTGCAAAATGAGGAGTAAAAGACGGGTGAAGCTTGGAAAATGCCGGATACCCAGGTGAGATAGTCCTGCGCACAAAGTGTGTTCGTCCTGCGCACAAGGTGTAATCGCACCCACGCACGAGATTACGTGCTACCTGCGTGCAGACTGACTGCGAACCTGTGGAAGTCACGATTCTGACTCATCCTTCACCTTAGACCCTGGCGCCTGTATGCCGGATCCTCCACAGCCAATCCCTCCACTTAGTATGACCTCCACTCAGTATTAACCTCCACTTATTGACCCCTCTTATTATTCACCATCCCAATTAATATTAATCTCCACTTAACAACCAACATTAAGCGTGACAGCGACAAAAGGTAATCTCCCATTTCGTAATTTTCTGTGTATTATTGAATGGATACCAACTTGTCATTGACAGTCGTCAAAGTGTAGAGTGATGCCTTAATTCGCCAACATGACTGTAATCTCGAAGCAACAAAGTATAACCTTAGTTGTTTGTAAAAACTTCATATTGATTTTATGGCTGTTCAAAAGAGGGTGAGGATTGACCTAGGGGGAGAGCCCTTTATATATGTGCGGTTCGTTTTTGCAGCAGTTTCATGAGTTAAACACCGCAGCCTTGTGTGCATATGCATGTAGGTATAGTCCATATTGTACGTGTACAAAAGCAAAACCCTATTGCATGAAGCTACAGACAAGAGCCTTTAAAGTAGGTCCAGGCCTGAGTTGCTGCATCTAGTTGCATACTACAGCCATTTGGAAACATATAGGAGCCGCCCCTCAATGCTTGCATGAAGTTGCAGATTTACAGCCACTGGGGTATATAAGGGAGTCATCCCCATCCTTTGCACCCCGTGTAATTTTTATATTGATGAGATTTTTGGGCACCTAATACTAGAGCCTTAATATTGAGGAAGAATATTTGATAATGGCCGTCATCAGGAACCCAAAGACTTGATTGTTAGTGGTTGTGAATAGGAAAGCAAAAATTGATTTTTAGTGGATGTGGTTATGGGAAAGTCATAAGTATTACTTATATATTGGAAGCGATTGTGTACTTTTTATGGTGGCAAAAAGAGTAGGTTTACAAATGGGTTGTATTTGTGATTCAGTGGACAAAAAGAAATGGTTTCTGAGTGACTGTCTATAGGGTCGAATACTTTGATTCATGAATTTTGGCTGTACTTGGTTCGGATAAGACCAACATTGAAAGCCACAAAGCAATTTCAAACTAGTGTTTTTATGCCAAGCAGCTCGACATTAGGTGTCAATAAATAATGGTTTCGTTGGGAATTTAGGTCTCTTGAAGAGGTCCTTTGAGGAGTCTTGGGTCTTGGGTAATTATTTGAGGAGTCTTAGGGTTGTCTACTCTTGGTAATTCCAGATTATCTATTTATGAACCCGAAGGTGAATGCACTACTACCAAATCACAAGTCGGCTCTGGTGTGATTTCTCATGTCGTTGGGGGTCTCGGACAACAAGACCTTTCTGCCGCTGAAAGGCTCGCACGAGTGTCTTCCCGAAACAGGGCCGATCTGCTCCAAAGGCTTGCCCTCCTGCAAAGTCTTCAAAATGGCCACGGTTTTCTCCGCCGTCAAGTCCTCGTGGAAGTCATCGCCAATAGCCATCATTGGAGCATTGACACATGCACCCAAACACTCAACCTCCTGCAACGTGAACATCTTGTCGGGGGTGGTTTGGCCGGGCTTGATCTTCAAGAAATCGGTGACGGCCTTCATGATCTCGTCGGAGCCACACAATTGGCAGGGCGTGGTGGTGCACACCTGGAGGTTATACTTGCCCATGGGCTGTCTCATGTACATGGTATAGAAGGTGGCTACTTCATAGACTCTCATTGGGGGCATGTCCAATAACTTGGCCACATAGTTCATGACGGAGATGGATGTGAAGCCCAACTGACGCTGGCCCAAGTCTAATAGCGGCATGCAAGCACCTTTCTTATATTGGGGAGGGTACTTGGCGATGATCTCCTTGGCACGGGCCAAGTTTTCTTTGGTGAACTCAAAGGGGAGGTTTTGGTTGTCTTCCTTGATGTCTCTGTGCACGGCGATGATGCTGCTGTTTCTGGTGAAGGCCATTTGGCTTGGGGTCTTGATGGAAAGACTGCCCGAAACGGCAGGAGACCCACGGAGGGCACTTCTACATGAGCTGCCGTTGTGGGCTGTGATTCTGGCGGTGGTTCTAGCGAATTGGCGCAACATGATGTGGTTGTGAATGATTTTGGCGGAGGTTTTTTTGGTGCGTAATTCCAAACCGGATGCGCCCATTGGCCGTGGGACACCAGTACACCACGAAAACTACCTAACCAGTCCAATGCCTGATAATCTTCAGATATCAAGACCAGGCCAAGCGAGTCTGTGACCAGAATCATAGCCGGTTTCAAACAGGCCAAGCCATCACCGGCCACAAGGAAACCAGTGCACCAAAACAATACCAAACGACATCGGTACACCAAATTAATACAAAGTGACATCGGTATGACTGCAACAGTTACAGTGCTAATTGGAATTACGGAATCTAAACGGCAATATACATTAATATGGAATGCTTAAGCTCTCTTAGCAAATCTCTTTGGTCCTCTTTGCGAAGAGATGGCAACAGTTTGCAAAGGAATCTTGAAGCCCAAAGACTTGACCAAGTCGGCGGTCTCGGTGTCAACCTCCAATTGACCGTTGGTGTGGGACAAGTCCAAAGCAGAGACCTCTGGGACGTATTGGTCCTTTCTCTCACGCTCCTCCTCTTGCAACTTGAAAGAGATACCACGGACTGGGCCCTTTTGGATTCTCTTCATCAAGTGGGTGGTGTAACCAGCGATCTTGTTTCTGAGTCTCTTGGATTGGATCTCAGCGATCTCAGAGGTCATTCTCTTGTTGGTCTCGAAGTCCAAAGTCAACTTTGGGTAGAATCTTTCAATCAAAACCTTGGAGGCTCTCTTGACAGTCTTAGTTCTAACACGACCCTGGAAGTTAGTATACGTCTATTGGACAGACAGAAGAAGACAGAAGTCAGACAAGGACAGAAGAAAATAATGAATGAATCACGACTGAACAATGATTACTGGACAACATCAAGGAACAGGAAAAAAGACAGGGAAAAAGAACAGACATGGAAAAGGACAGGGTAAAACAGACATGCGATTACAGGGATTGGTTTACCCCCCTTCAGGATCCAACACTAGGTGGAGCCATAATGATATTCATCAATTCCACATCTTAATTCTGCTATCCGCCATTCTGTCTTCAATATGTTCATTCTGTCATTCTCTTGATTCTACCATTCTGCTTGTCTTCATTGACTTCAGTTTGTCTTTTTGGCTGTCGACTTTTAGATGATTGACATCGGAAGGTTTTGTGTTTGCCATGGATAAGCTCTATGGCACCGGGCATTTCAACATACCATATTTGCTAGTTTCTGTTGTTCGGTAAGTAGAAGGTGAGAAAGTTGCAGTGGAAAAGGCTCAGTGAGGGACGACAAAATTTTCGCGGCTTGGGTGCAGGAAAAGGGCAATTGCCCGCGCACGTGAGCGTGTGACTGCGATCCACTGCCCATGAGACTCAAAATGGATTGCTGTGGAACACCATTTCTGGGAAGATTTTGGAGATGTTCTTATTGGTAAATGAAGAAGACTGGTGAAACGGCTAGGATAAAAGGGAAAAGGGGAAAAAGAGGAAAAAAGGGGAAGAAAATATGTCCATTTTGGATAATATCATGCATATAGGCAAGGAACTACACCTACTGCCTTCAAAACAGATATTTTACAATTATGGTCTTAAGTTCTACTGATTTATTAAGGTGAAGACGTCATTGAAAGATACTTGAACTTGTTTGGAGGATCATTGACCAAGGAAATGGAACCGTGATCTATATGCAGGAACACACTATAACCAGAGATATAACCATTAGATAATTCCGTCTCAGAAGGCTTGGGCATTGATTTGGAGTTTATGAAGTCAAGAACATATTGAGATTGGAACAATCAGGACAAAGTGGGTTTTTGAGTTCTGTCGATACGGGACCCTGTTACATGCAGTTCCAAAGGTATTTTCTTAAGATCCAATACTTACTGAAGTCATTAATTCAGAATGTGAATCCAGGGGATGTTGGAACCAACAACCGTTGACAGCCATGTCCCTAATGTCTAACACGCTAGTATGGGGATCGTAGGTGTCGAGATACCAAATGAAAAGGATGCAATTTTGCAGTAATTGGCATGACTAGGCCCCTTCTTGAGTCCGGAACAAGGCTGCAATAAAAGAATCGAGCTTTAATCAAGGCCCGAAAAGATGAAGGTTCCAGCAGATTGTCCGAAGGAAGAGGCAGACCATCTTTGAATCTCCAGAAAAAGACTTTCCAGACACTCTGGCCAGACTCTAGTCAGTATACAGGAGATTCTGATAAACAATCAGTGATAAAAAGTGAACAAGTGGAGAGTGGAAAATGAGTGATGAACAGGTGGATAGTGGAAGCGGAGGAACTAAAAGTCCATCACCAAGAGACCACTGATGGCGGCCAAATGACGCGTGGCCAAGATATCGTTGCCGTCGGTATTGGGAGGCACTTGTGTGGAAACACCCAGACCCCTGTCGCCCAGCGTATCGTCCAGATTGAGCTGGTCATTGGTATCGGAAATGCTGTCGTCCTGCACATTGTCGATACCATCGATCATGGCTCCTCCCTCCGAGACCCTGTGGTTATTGGCCCTCAAGACGGCTTCTCTGATGAAGAGTCGTATGTATTCCGTGGAGAGAACAGCAGCCGTGGCTGTGATGCGTGTTGACGGTTCTTTGAACGAGTCCTCATGAAACACCCGTGCAACCACCTTCGACGAGAGCATCCCAAGTAACTGAAAGGCAGCTAAGAAAAGCTAAGAACAGCTAATAGCTGATAGAGCAGAACTGACAGAAATTAGCAGCTAAGAACAGAGTAGCTAATGACTGAGCTAAGTGTACTTGACACTGAACTTGAACTTGAACTGAGAACAGGAGATCTAATCACAGAACAGAACAGAACTAAGGACTCAGAGACTGGAATAACAAAGACTAAGAGCCGAATAATATAGAGGGTGAATATTGGACAAGTCTATTTTTGGATGACTGGAAGAACAAGAACCAATAACTCCCAAGCTGATACTTCTAGCACAGGAAACTTCTAGAACTGGAGAATGGGATGATTTTAGAACTGGAGAACTGAGTACCGAGGACCCTGATTCTTCTGGATGGATAATTGAAGTTCAAATGCCTCTAGAACTGATGACTGGATAAGTCTAGATACCTCTAGAACTGATGGCTGGATAAGTCTAGATACCTCTAGAACTGATGGCTGGATAAGTCGTTTATGAAAATATGGATATGGATATCAGTGAATGGGGAACTCAGGGACTGGAAATGAAGATTCTATGACCTGATGTCAAAAGCAGAGGTAAGGATCAGGAATGGATATATCTAAGAGAGGCCAGCAATTGCATGGAACAGTCACGTGGTTTTCTGTGAAGTATGGTCCAATCAGGTGATGTGGTTTTCTGGTGTGGTTTTCTTGTTATTTGGTTGAGTGAGGTTTTATGGTGTGGTTTTCTGGTGAGGTTTTCTGGTGAGGTTTTTTGGTGTGGTTTTCTTATGTGATTGTTTGGTTATTTGGTTGAGTGAGGTTGTGTGTGCGATAAGGTGAGTGGATCGCGACGCGTGGCTGCGAAAGTCAGGGGCAAGTGCAACTGACTAAGATGTGCGACTGATTAGAAATGATGGACGGAAATGGGGGACACCATAGTACTATACCCACTTCTGCTCGCTTAACTACATGAAGCTGAAGTACATCTAAAGAGGTACTGGCTTCTCAAGTTCTTCCTAAGATAAGGGTCTCTACATTACCGCTACGGCATGGTACTGCCCCTCAGCGAACCTAACCAACCCGCCATCTGCTACGGAAGTCTCGAGGGGCGCTAAACAAGCTACTTGACCCAGTCTTTTGCTTGTTTGGCTACCGGAGAAGAATGTGACGTTTTTGAAAACTACTTGACGTTTTTGAAAACTACTTGACATTTTTGAAAACAACTTGACATTTTTGAAAACAACTTGACATTTTTGAAAACTACTTGACGTTTTTGAAAACTACTTGACGTTTTTGAAAACAACTTGAAATTCTCGAAAACAACTTGAAATTCCCGAAAACAACTTGACATTCTCGAAAATAACGTGACATTCTCGAAAACAACTTGAAATTCCCGAAAACAACTTGAGTGAATTCTCGAAAAAAACGTGACATTCTCGAAAAAAACTTGACATTCTCGAAAATAACCTGACGTTCTTGGTATTTTCTAAGCTCACTGAGAAGACGTCAGGTTTTAACTTGTTGAACAAAACAAAACCACGGTCACACACGTGACTGGTCATGTGAAGGCTCACCCCAATATAAAAGAACAAGCGCCCGCTATTCTAAAACACCACCAAAAACTTATACACCACCAAAAGGAGGTACCAAGATCTCCCGACGCCAGACCCACCAATATTAATAGTGTAGAGGTACTGGTGTTTTCATAGAACCTGGACTGCTTCTCTTCAATAGTAAGCAATAGGGAGCCAATTGTAAGTGACTAAATGCATTGTATAGCACCGTCTGTGGTATATAGACTATGGACTATGGTAGTATACAGTACTTAGTATGGAGGACCAGTCTGTTTTTGTCTACAAAAGACTTGTCTATTAATGTCTATTAATTGTCTACTAATTGTCTATTAATGTCTACTAATTGTCTATTAATTGTATACTAATTGTCTATTAATTGTCTATTAATGTCTACTAATTGTCTACTAATTGTCTATTAATGTCTACTAATTGTCTACTAATTGTCTACTAATTGTCTACTAATTGTCTACTAATTGTCTACTAATTGTCTACTAATTGCCTACTAATTGTCTACTAATTGTCTACTAATTGTCTACTAATTGTCTACTAATTGTCTACTAATTGTCTACTAATTGTCTACTAATTGTCTACTAACTGTATACTAACTGTCTACTAACTGTCTATATATGCGAAACCGTTTGCATGTACTCGTCATTGATGTAGTGGAGTGGATTTGGAGTGGTGTGGCGGGGTGTACGGGTGCACATAACTCGCGCGATCATGCCATGGGCATACTTTAAGCCACTCCACAATTGACTGCGAGTCTTGCACCATTCTGTCTATCCCGTCCACCATTGGCAGACTCAAACTCGCTAGACAGATTCAGACAGATTCAGACAGATCTACGCTCAGCTACTTATTCTCAGATTACTGGCTACTCATTCTCAGATTACTGGCTACTCATTCTGAGTTCTCTCATTGACTTTCTCATTAACCCCGTCGAAGTCACCCAAAAGTCACCTAAAAGTCACCCAAAAGTCACCCAAAAGTCATTGACAAAAGTCACTCACTACAAAAGTACTTCTACAGTTTAGTACTTATTCTTAAAAGTCCGGTTTTCTATCGAAAAGTCCGGTTTTTTATCGAAAAGTCCGGTTTTTTATCGAAAAGTTCAGTACTTATTCTTAAAAGTCTGTTTTTTTATCGAAAAGTCCGGTTTTTTATCCAAAAGTCCAGTACTTATTCTTAAAAGTCCGGTTTATTATCGAAAAGTTCAGTACTTATTCTTAAAAGTCCGGTTTATTATCGAAAAGTTCAGTACTTATTCTTAAAAGTCTGTTTTCTTATCGAAAAGTTCAGTACTTATTCCTAAAAGTCCGGTTTTTTATCCAAAAGTTCAGTACTTATTCTTAAAAGTCTGTTTTTTTTATCGAAAAGTCCGGTTTTTTATCGAAAAGTCCGGTTTTTTATCCAAAAGTCCAGTACTTATTCTTAAAAGTCTGTTTTTTTATCGAAAAGATCAGTACTTATTCTTAAAAGTCTGTTTTTTTTATCGAAAAGATCAGTACTTATTCCTAAAAGTCCGGTTTTTTATCCAAAAGTTCAGTACTTATTCTTAAAAGTCTGTTTTTTTATCGAAAAGTCCGGTTTTTTATCCAAAAGTCCAGTACTTATTCCTAAAAGTCCGGTTTTTTATCCAAAAGTCCAGTACTAACTACCAAAAAGTCTAGTGCACTATTGAAAAGCATAGTACTTTCTGTTGACACCAGTGACTCCTTGTTTATTTAAGACCAAGTAACTTTGGCCACCATTCAAGGTTGACATCAGTCACACATTCAAGTACTTCGTATTGGAACTCTCCAGTTGCCATACATACCTCAGTCACTACCTCAGTCACTAATTAAACCAACTAATTATTGATACCGTTTTTCATTGAAGCAGCTGTTTATTGAGCCATTGAACGCCCAAACTTACCTATTGAGTTTCTTTTGGATTGTGTGTACTTACCACTGAGCCTCTGTGCACTACCTACCATTGACAATTGAGTACTTAGTCATTGAAAACCAAGTGCTTACTATTGACATCAGTTCATTACCACATACTCGTTGACATCAATTCAACTGTTACTTCTGAACCCAGGGACTCATACTGAAACATTTCAGTACTCCCTCATTGATTTCAGCTCAAGGACTATTCTTCACATCAGTTCAAGTGTTACTTTTGAAACCAGGTACTTCTATTGATTCAGTTTGAGGACCTCCTATCATCAATTACCCATTGACAAAAGTACAGCTATCAGACTTGAAATCTGTGCTCATTAACCGTCAGTACTCATTGAAACAGTCAGTACTCATTGAAACCGTCAGTACTTATTGAAACCGTCAGTACTCATTCAATTACGTGAAGTACTCATTGAAACCGTCAGTACTCATTCAATTACGTGAAGTACTCATTGAAATAAGTGAACTACACATTGAATAGGTGAAGTACTCATTGAAATAAGTGAACTACTTCGTTTGACCAATTGAATTTGAACCAGATACATTGAAATTGTCAGTACTATCGAAACACTTAGTACTAACTATTGAACTGGTCCAACACTAACTATTACAAGACTATTGATTTAGTCCCCTTTTCCATCCATACCACATCCTAATATGACTGGTGCATCGCAAACTTCATCGTTCATTTCGCTTGTCAAGACCATAATCGGTGCAGGACTCTTGTCCATGCCGTTGGCATTTCTGACCGATGGAATTTTCTTGGGCGTGGTGATTATTATGGTTGCTGCCATTACTGCAGGTTTTGGGCTCTTCCTCCAGGCCTACTCCAGCCGATTTGTGCCCACCAACCATGCCACTTTCTTTAACCTCTGCTCGCGGACCTACCCGGGACTTTCCGTGGCTTTTGACGTGGCTATTGCAGTGCAATGCTATGGATGTGCCATTTCGTACCTTGTGTTGATTGGCGACTTGATGCCCACGGTGTTTCCTAATGTGCCTGGCTTTGAAGGTCACGTGCGCACCTTTTGGATCTTGGCGTCGGCCTTGCTTTGCGTGCCGTTATCGTTTCTCCGCAACCTTGATTCCTTGAAATATACCTCCATATTGGGTTTGGTGGCTATAGCTTACTTGGTGGTGTTGGTGGTGGGAGAATGGGTGACCGACTCGGTGCCTAACGAATATCGAGGTCACGTGGCCTGGGCTCCGGGTCTGTGGACTCTGGTGTGTTCCACCTTCTCCATCATTGTATTTGCATTCACTGGTCATCAGAACATGTTCTCTATTATCAATGAGGCCCAGAATAAGTCCTTGAAACTGTTGACGGCGTTGGTGTACCTGGCGATTCTGTGTGCAGGACTTCTCTTTTGCATTGTTGGTTTGGCTGGTTACTTGACCTTTGGCGACCTTGTGCAGGGCAATGTTATTGTACAGTACCCCAGTCTGTGGAGGGCCACCGTTGGACGCTTGGCCATTGTGTTTATGGTGGTTTTTTCGTTCCCACTCATGATCCACCCGGCCAGAATCTCCGTCAACAATATCTTTTATTGGGTTTCCGGAAAAAGGGCTGGATCTGGCTCCCATTCACGTGAAAGTGCTCCTCTTTTGGCCGAAACTAGTCCAAATGCCGAGCTTTTGGAGTCGGCCACGCCCCAACTTGCGGCCCCCGAATCTGGCCTCGTGGTTCCTTTCCCCCAGAAAACCTTCTATGTCATCACTGCATCGCTTCTTGTGGTGGGGTACACGGCCGCAGCCACCATCCAATCATTTGCGCTTGTTTTGGCCATAGTGGGAGCCACGGGTTCCACAGCCATCTCCTTCATTCTCCCCGGTCTTTTCGGTTATAAGCTCGCCGGAGAAGCCGGAAATAACGTGTTGAAATCGGCCTCGTTGGCATTGGTCATGTGGGGATTTCTCGTCATGGTCGTGTGTCTCTATTCCACGGTGTTATAGGCGAACCGAATTCCGACAACTTCACTGGCCGACTGCACCGATAGAGCAGACAAAAATTGGAGAAAAGAAATGAATTAGACAGAGATTACAAAAGCATACTGTCTGTTTGTTGATGACAGCTGGCGAATGTATCTAGGCCGATTGCTGCAAACAAAGAGGATGAGGCAAAAAGGAGTTTCTGTGCTAGCAGATTCTCTTCTAAGTTCATCAATTCCCTCAGAAAGGCCAGTGGACGTCTATGCAGGTGGAGCCAAGTGTCCATCTATATTGGCAGCATCAAGAACAATTTTGCAAGGTGTATGATTAGAGTGATATTAACATTTAATTGTTTGATGTCTACCATGATCATAACCGCTTCACCAAAATATTCCTTCCCAAAGAATATTTACTACTAGCAGATCTTCCTGCTAAGACTGTTCCAAATACTCAACAGCACTTCCAGCTGGTGTCAATTTCAACCCATAATCATGTTCGCTTAAAGTATACCTTATAAAAGCGATCATAGCATGTTTCCAACCTATATTTTAGTATATACTAATGTACAGGGATATGGAAGTTGTACCTTACCAGACCAAAGTCCTAAAGATGATGTTCTTGAATACTCTTAACAAGGTCCCGTTGCAGGTGTGAAATATCGACACGGGGTTGTTCAGCATAAGTTTGCCATTTGATGTTCAGTCGGCCCCGAGAACCTTTCAGCTCTTAGAATCGTCCTTCTAATGTTGAAATAAGGAGCCAAGTACTTTGTGGCATAACCACAAAAACCACTTGATTGGCCGACATTTTGCCGTGCCGAAAAGTCTTCTTGCTCCTCGAGTCCTCCTCAATATCCGTCAAATATACCCACCACATAAATCGTCTTATTTCATCGCCCCGAAAAAGACTCCGGAAATGTGGCCGGTTCTTCAAATACAGTGATAAAAATCTGTATGTTCGGTTTTAAAAGAGTAAACAACCAGTTATCATCTTCAACCAAAACATTGGGAATTCAACCAGCACGTAGGCCCCAGTGCATCCACTTTTACTAAACCGCAATATTACCAAAAATATACCAACCTCAAAAAGAAAAAAAGATTAGGGACTTGGACTGTAGTACTGTAGTTTACACTGTACTACTGTCCACTGTACTATTGTACACTGTCCACTGTACCACTGTACTATTTTACACTGTACTATTGTATATACTATTTACGATACTCCACTATATATTAGTGTATTGGACTAGTTAAGTACACTGTATTATACTAGACTATACTGTACGATACACCACAATATGTAGTAAACAATGTAGACCAACTATACGGTACTGAATATTCTATAATACTCTATACTCTACGATATACCACAAACACGGTATAAAAGAAGTTATTAAAGGCTTACCTAGTCTAAGCATACATCCTGCATAGTACATTGCTCTTTGGCTTAGTACGACGCTTGACCAACAGGAGCGGTAATAACTGTGCTCTGTGACACTGCGGAAACCATGGAGACTGGCTGTTGTTGGTGTCCATTTAGGGATGCAAGCGTGCAGTCGGGATTGATGGTTGTGGACAATGGTATGGTATATTGTTGGGAGATATTCCAGGGACCAGTATGTAATAGGACTCTTACAAGAACTGCCGGATTCGTGTGAACCATTCATGCACTAAGTTACTTTTTTTGGTTGATGCTTGTAATCCTTGTTGCTTTTGGGGATTGACTAGGAGAAAATATTCCTACCTACTGGGAATAATGGGAAAATGAACATAATAAAGAGAGCCTGCATTTAAATTTATCTACTACTACTACTACTACTACTACTACTACTACTACTACTACTACTACTACTACTACTACTACTACTACTACTACTACTACTACAAATACACTACTACATATAAAATTACTACTACTACTACTACATATAAAATTGTTGAAAACTAGCAATCAAAAGAGCGCACTCTGATAATCTCGGCTTGCTGGTTAGCCAGCCATGTGTTTTCCTGCGGCAATCAATTGTGGTTCCAATGAATGACGTGATGAAGGAAGAATCTCCAAATACATAAAGGGGACTTTGCCCCATTTATTGTTAGTATCGAAAATTGAATATCAAGTGCCCGGAGGAATACCAAGATGCCTCCAAGAACCAGACCCACCAAAAGATCTCGTATTAAGAATACTTCAATGAGCACTGACAACTTTCTTCTTCTGAAGTAAACACTTCCCCTAGAGGGTCCAAAGAAAGGTGCACAATCGTCGCTCCATGCTTGGAGATATGCTCAACTATGACTCCGATGAGTTCGATACCGACGAAACCTCGGAAATCACCCACACAGACACAAACCTTGCTCTGCCTTCCGTGTATTCCAGCAATGCTGCCTCCACCAACATTCTTTTGGACCGCCAACGCAGTGTAGTGGAAAGGTACGGTACCGTCAGCCGGAGATCAGCCATGTCCAAAAGAAGAAACACTGATAAAAGCTCGGTGTATAGCTCCAGCATCCAAGGTTCGACGTACGTCATTACCCGGTCTCCCGGAGTAACCAATAATGTGTGTGGAAGAACCCAGGCATAAACCAGCCAATAATGTCTGTGGAAGAACCCAGGCATAAACCAACCAATACATTCATGTATCATCCAAGATCATAACTATCTAGGACCCATAAACTTCCATAATAATCAATCCAAGATCATAACTAAAAAAATCCAGATGATTGAGCAAGAAAATGATCACAGATTCTAGCAGCACCCAGCACTGAATATCATGTTAATTAAGCTTCCAATGTACCAAACAGACCTAGGCCAGAATGAATCCCAATGACCAGTAAGTAATTTGACCTCTGCTGACATGATCTACCGATAATGATGCCATAATGGGCCTCTCGGTCATCCCATTTCCAATGGTTTGAAGCCAACGGCTCCTTCTCGCTAGGCCAGTATATCAAATTCCAATTCCCAATTGATACACGTCTGTATCCACGCATTCCATTAATCATACTGGTGTGATACACCGTATCAATGTCAATTGGTGTATTGGCATTCATCAAGATCAAACCAAAGTCACGTAAATGCAGTAGTAGGACGCTTATATGGCGAACCCAGTCCACCAAGTCCTTGAGTGTGTATTTCTTGTAACTCCGTGAGTATTCCCCATTCCCTCTGAACCACATTGTATACGTGTTGGATGCACACCTTATCATTCAATAGTATGCCAATGTATTGCCGTGATTTCAATCCCAATGTATCGCCGTGATTTCAATCCCAATGTATCGCCGTGATTTTAATCCCAAAGTACCCCAATTCTATTCTTTTCATAAATAGATATTGGAGGTATTCATGTCAATTCCTCAAGGAAGAGAGGAGAAATCGTGGATACCACGGTCTTGACCATACTCAGTCACTGGAGTTAACGGTTTGCCCTTCCAGTCCTTGCTTTAATAAACCGATATCTAATTTCAGGCCAGACAGTCAGAATTGCCTGATTAAGTCAGAAAATCGGAAACACACACTTCGATTTTCGTAGTCTCTTCATGACTAATTCTGACAATCATTTTTTGAGTCACATTCTCAGTCACTCACGTTCTCGGCCAGTCACTCACGTTCTCCGCCAGTCACTCACTTTGTCAGCCAGTCACTCACGTTCTCGGCCAGTCACTGATTAGGTCAGTCAGAGCCAGTGTCATTCTTCTGTCTGTATGAATGGCTATCAAATTAAAGTCAGTGTCACTCATGCAGTCACTTACACAACCACTTATTTTGGGTCCAGTGTGTCGATCTATTAATCACTCAGCAGACACCAATTGATTCTCTGATTCAGTCGCTCACTTGGTTTGTCTGTGTGGTCGTACAGCTGGTCCATCGCTCAATCACTAATTTTCTGTGACATTCTAATACTCGAATTCTAGTCACCGTTGAAACCAAGTCACTCAATCACTCAATCACTCAATGAATCAATGACTCAATGACTCAATCACTCAATGACTCAGTCACTCAATCACTCAATCACTCAGTCACTCAATGACTCAGTCCTGTACCATAGTCCCAATCACATTATGCTTCATATTCTGAGTAGGCACTAGGTACCGGAAGTGAACATCCCGACTGAAGTAAACGAACCACCAAAGTCTTCAACTCAGTCAATAATAACATTTTAGCATTTGTGGATGGTAGATCCATGACTATGGCAGGGCTTTGGCGGAGAATGAAGACTAATTTATCGAACAAAACNTCCCGACTGAAGTAAACGAACCACCAAAGTCTTCAACTCAGTCAATAATAACATTTTAGCATTTGTGGATGGTAGATCCATGACTATGGCAGGGCTTTGGCGGAGAATGAAGACTAATTTATCGAACAAAACTCCAAGTCTAGACTTGCAACTTTCGTAGCATAATAATTCTACTTTTGGTGAATTAGCTAAAACAAGTATAGAGAGTATGACAGTATGATAGAGTATAGAGTATAGAGTATAGAGTATAGGGAGTATAGAGAGTATGATAGAGTATAGAGTATAGAGAGTATAGAGTATAGAGAGTATGACAGTATGAAAGAGTAATAGAGTATGACAGTATGATAGAGTATAGAGTATAGAGAGTATAGAGAGTATGAGAGAGTAATAGAGTATAGAGAGTAATAGAGTATGACAGTATGAAAAGCTACAATTGTCAATGAGTACGTAGCATGTACGAGGAAAGGAACTCCATGGATACGTTGTACTCAGGCCACTGAAAGACAAGAGGGCTGTACAGATCTTGAACAGTAAATGGAGTGTGAAATGGAGTATGAAATAGAGTTAATAACGACAATAGAGTATGAAAAACTACAATAGAAAAACATGACTAAATCTCCGAAACATGACTAAATCTCCGAAACATCACTAAATACTGCAAAATCACATATAAATACTGCAAAATTACATATCAATACTCCAAAATCACATATAAATACTCCAAAATCACATATAAATACTCCAAAATCACATATAAATACTCCAAAATCACATATAAATACTCCAATAAGTATTCGAAGAGCGCTCCAGCGAATTTAAGCACTCGAAGAGTTCTCAAGTGGGAATTGATTGTGCATTGAATTCTGGAACAACACTCCCTTGATGCACGACTCCCATAATAAAAGACATGACTGCATTGAACGAAAACCGCGATATCATCAATTAAGACGAAACCCAGGCTCCAAACTCAGAAACACTCTTTAAAGCAGCCACATCAAAACAAGAGCAAAGAGGGACCACAGGAATACTCATGGTCTTCGGACAAAGTAGGCCTAGTAGACCTAGTAGTGACTCACCCTCTTTTAATAACCAAATCTGCTTCAAAAGAATTGGCTTAATTCTGGTATTAAGCCTCGCAATCCAATCCTATCAAAGGCCATTCTATAACGTCGCACCGCATCGATCATTGTACTAGGCACCAGGATAAAATGACAGAAAAAAACCCAAGTTTCTATTTTTACAAAGCATTCTATGCATTTTCGGCTTTGTGCTCTTCTTTCTCATCG
>NLAL01000032.1:0-125398 GCA_002374735.1 Metschnikowia sp. 13-106.1
CATAGAGCTCTAGAGGTTGAGGTCACGGGTCCAGATCCAGGTAGCTGGGTACCCAAATCAACACCTCCGGCGAGCTTTATTTGGCGGTACCTTTGGCCAGATTCAACAGATGCAGGTATATTTAAGCCGGTTCGGGGTGGAACCATTTGCTCGTGTTCCTCAGACTCGGATAATATGGGCTAAAAAAAGCCACGTCCGTTTTCTCCCAGTCAATTCGCCGTTTTTACGTCTTTTGATTGATTTCCTGTAGAGAATTCAAAGATGATTGATTTTTCGTTTAGGGGTTTCAAAAAAGGTACTTTTGAGCAGACATAATTGTAGTAAAGACCACAGCAAATAGGAAATATTATACCCTATTTTTCAATCGTTGCAAAGACACCTGACATGAGACCTTATTGAAAACCAGCAATGAAAAGAGCACACTTTGAAGCAAGAAGTATATGATTGTGAGAGTAACATAATCTTCTCAGATCATAGACTGGTTTATGCTATCTATTCGGCCTCTGTTGCAGTAGTGCAAGAGAAGAAGAAAAGAGAGATCACCCATGAAATCTACGAAAGATACACTAAAGATATTGGTGATATAAATTTTCTTCTTACGGCCAGCGACGTGACGAAATTTGTTAAAGACGCCGCAGATGATGCAATGCCACCACCAAGTTCAGAGAAAGCCAAATGGTGGCTAGAGTCAGGAGCTTCTGAAAGAGAGCACTCTGATAACCACGGCTTGCTGGTTAGCCAGCCATCTGTTTTCCTGCGGCAATCAAATGTGGTTTCAATGAATGCCGTGATGCAGGAAGAATCTCCAAATATATAACTTCGCCCTTTTATTGTTAGTATAGAAAATAGAATATCAACTGCCCGGAGGAATACCAAGATGCCTCCAAGACCAAACCACAAACTTCTCTCGTATTAATAATACCTCCAAGAAAAAGACCACCAAAAAAATTGAAATCCAAAATTCGAAGGGGTTTCGAAATCTAGGCTAATCTTTGTAACCTCTTCTGAAATTAAATTTTGTTCAGACAAAGCGCTTATTGAAGCCGTCCATCATATGCATTTCTGACAAATATTTCAAAAAGCCATCTTTTAAAAAGAGCAGAGTTACTGAGATAATACTATAGTAATTAGGAGTGTAATGGATAGTGTAGACATCTAGAATACTGGAACAGGTCATATACTGATTTCGACTACTTCATGTACTCAATCATACTCCAGTATCTAAATAATACCTTCAAGAAAAAGACCACCAAAAAATCTCGTATTAATCATACCTCCAAGAACCAGACCACAAATTTCTCTCGTATTAATCATACCTCCAAGACCAAACCACCAAATTCTCTCGAATTAATAATACCTCCAAGAAAAAGACCACCAAAAAATCTCGTATTAATAATACTTCAATTAGCACTGACACTCTTCTTCTCCTACTCCTGAAACACTTTCCCTGAAGTAAACACTTCCCCTAGAGTATTACATATCTTGATGAGACTGAGGTCAATATCTTATAGTATGAGTCATCCACTGGATATAACTCCCTGGTTAATCACAGGTCCTCCTGGTACTGTAACCGTCGTCGCGAATCTGGTGTTATCTTCTCTATGAAAAAAGGGTCCTGCATAGAACCGCGTGCTAACTTCTCAAATGTGTCATATTTTAGAAAACAAAAGACATTTGTTTTTGTACAGCATGACCAAATCGTACATGTCACAAAAAGGGAAATCGGAAACACAGAAATCGTACATATCACAAATCTGAAATAGTAGTATGCCCACTGGAAAAGTAGATTGCGTGCATACTAGAAATGAGCATACCATATTTGCAGCCATTCTGTGACAAACCGCGAACTATAAAAACCCCAGGTCTCCCCCCAATTCCCATTCCCCTCCACCACTTTTCTTAAGAGCAAAAAGAAAACGAACAAACAAAAACAAACAAAAAAACAAACAAGAAACAAAAAAAGAAACAAAAAAAGAAAAAAACTCTTCTCCAAAATGCATCTCCTCTTTCTATTCCTCCTCCTACTTATTCTTCCAGGAAGTGCTGGACTCGGGATCACAATCTCGCTTCTCTTGGACTACCTAGACCCCGAAAACTCGGCCCAAAAGATCCAAGTAGAGGAAAACTTGGAGAATGAGGAACTAAAGAAGCAGAAAAAGAGAACAAAGAAAAAGCAGAAAGGACAATTCTTACTGACCACTCCGAAACAGACCCGTGGCCAAAAGGGACTAACATTTCATGGATGTTTACAGGCTCCGCGGCACTTTGGGTCTCAGAAAGTAGGAAAGGCAAGATAGAACTACTTTTAGTAGAAGTCTTGCATCCAGGAGTCTCATGAATATGAACCCTGAAAGACAACAACACTCGGACTCTTTGAGACGATTAATTAATAGCTAATAAAGAATTGCAAAAAGTATTTGTTACATACACTAGAGCTGGGGCATCTGATCCATAATGGACAAGCTTTCGGGACTTCTTGGCCTCAGGTGTCTCACACTTGAGGCGTGCCATAGATTTGCTACCAGCGTGGTAGAGTTGGCTTCGAAGTACGCACTACTGCGCCTCAGTAGGAAGTTAGAAATGCATGGTTAACGCACTCTAATTGACATTCAGCTTGCTAGCACTCAAAATGACACTTATGGCAGATGTGCTTGGAACAACAATCAGCATGCTAGAAGCTTAAAAGGCCGAAAGCACGACCAATGACAACACTTCTGTATACCGAAGGATATCGGACTTGCCCAGCCCATTCATATGTGAATTCAAATGGCAATCGACTCCTCAAGTCACTCTGGATGTTTCTTCTGAGAAGAACTCCAAGACCGTGCTTGCCACTGCTGGAGCTGCTTCCCCAGCTAAGCCTCTGAGTCCTCCTAATGCTTCCCCTGCTAAGCCTCTGACTCCTCCTAGTGCTTCCCCTGCTAAGCCTCTGAGTCCTCCTAATGCCTCCACTCCGGCTACTACCCAGAAGGCCCCTTCTGCTGTGGAGCAGAAGAGCAAGGCCGGCTGCTGTGTTATTGTATAACAAACCCACAGTAATATTGCACTCTTAATATACGAGGCTTCCTATACGCCGTAGGTTTGATTCAAACCAAACGGTCAATGGCAATGGGCATGGCTCTGCTCACACCCCAGAGCTTGTTTGCTAGGAATGTCAACCACAGTTCCTCTGGAAGCATTGATCACATAAGAACCATCTCTCATGGCAGCAAACTGAGGAGTGAACAACAACTTCTTGGTCTGGGGGGTCTCTGGAAAGTGAATGCCATCTAGTATGATGTCAACACCATCATGTCCTTGGGTGACTCCAAGCAGGTGGAAACTTTGAACGACTTGTTGATGAATGGTGAATTCTTTTGAAGCCACGTTCTTTCAAAGTGTTATAAGCAGCTCTGGTTGCTCTCTTGGAGGAGTCATAAAATAAAGATCACGTAGTACTTTACCTTACCCAAGAATCTAACTTCAGGATACCCCAAGATTCCAATTTGTTAGGACAATTGCTGAATTCTATAAGATAGATTCGTCCATATGCGGTTCGAATTTGCTAGTGTTATTAATTGATCAGAATATTGCCTGAGAGGAACAAATCAAGATATCGTCTACTCCCAGGCCAACAAAACTTCCAGACACCAGGAATAACTAGACACCAAACTTCCAGACACCAAACTTCCAGACACCAAACTTCCAGACACCAAACTTCCAGACACCAAACTGCCAGACACGAAACTGCCAGACACCAAACTTCCAGACACCAAACTTCCAGACACCACAAACTGGTAGTGTAACTCCTAATATTCACCAGAAAGCGGGGTGAAGAAATGTGTTCCTTAGTTAGCTTGGAGCGGCTGATACGCGATTGAAGTTGGGTGAGGGCGCGCGCAGACCCCATCCACATGCATTCATCAACAAGTCGTTCAAAGTTTCCACCTGCTTGGAGTCACCCAAGGACATGATGGTGTTGACATCATAGTAGATGACATTCATACCCATGGCCAGTTAAAACTGACAATTGAGCTTTGATAACCATACAGTATATACTAGACTATACTAGACTATACTATACTATACTATACTATACTATACTATACTATACTAGACTATACTAGACTAGACTATACTATACTAGACTAGACTACACTACACTAGACTAGACTATACTAGACTATACTAGACTATACTAGACTATACTAGACTATACTATACTAGACTAGACTAGACTATACTAGACTACACTACACTATACTACACTATACTACACTACACTATACTACACTATACACTAGACTATACAATACACTATGTCAGATCCGCCATGGGTAGTAACCTACGGTATTAGTAAGCCATGAATGCATTAAGGAAAATACGAATAGGGATACGTTTTATAATATTGGTACTATATATACTAGTGAAATTTCTATGATAGTGGTACTATTTACGCTAGTGAAATTCTTATAATAGTGGTACTATATATACTGGTGATCTATACTAGTGATACTATTTACAATATATGTCAAAATTAACTCTAAGTCTGAATCTCTAGTTTTTCTAGTTAAATTAGATTCAATAAAATCAGGAGTTACTTGTATTTCTAATTCTTCATTTTCTCCATTTTCTAATTGTATTTGTACACTTTTTAAACCAACAATAACAGATATTATAGATATAGCTGAACCTATACTACTAATATAGTTTCAACCAATAAATGCATCAGGATATTGTGGTATACGACGAGGCATTCCATTTAAACCTAAAAAATGTTCCAATAGACTCCTTAGATTCTTATCTCTAAGGCCCCTGGACAGATCCGTACGAGCGCTTCTCAACGTCACAATATATGTCACTATTCACAATATATGTCACTATTTACAATGTCACTGCTTATACTAGTGAACTAATTTCTTCTAGTAATATCATCTATACTAGTAATTTTATTTATAAATTACACTAGTGATTTAGTTAGATTCTTGGATACGTCAGTACTGGGGGTTATGTTCATTCGTTAATGGATCCTAAATAGGTGGGAGTCAGAGTACTTATATAGAGGGATTAGAAAGTCTCTGCCGGATACTAATTAGGGTTACTACGAATGCCGTATCACGTTGTTCGACCATCAACAATGATGGCCCTTTTTCGAAAATGCCAAGAACAATCATCACCATTGTTCTTGGCGAAGAGTTTTCACTGCCACGTTTCTCTTCAAAAGCTATATAAAACGCACTGGTTCCTCTTGGTGAGGAGCCATCAACGGATAAATAGATAACTTAGTACAATACGTTCAACAAGAGTCTAACAATATCATATTATACATCATATTAAACTACACTACAATATACTACTATACTACTGTAATACACTACTATACTACTGTAATATACTACTATACTTGTTAAACCCACCATGGGTAAACACACTACCCATAGAGGTATTGTTAGAGCCTACGAATGCCAATGACTTGTCCAAGACATCATACCACCCGACTTGGATCCATACTGTCGTCTTACCTCGTGACATGGCTCCACTTCTCTGGTACTCACAGGCTAACTATACAAGTACTGATTCTCACTTCTTGGGAGTCCACCAATGAACATAAGCCCCAGTACTAGACGGATTTAAGAATAGACTATAGACTAGAATAGACTATAGACTAGAATAGACTATAGACTAGAATATAGACTAGAATATAGACTAGAATATAGACTAGAATAGACTATAGACCAGAATACAATATAGACTATAGACTACAGAGTAGGTTAGCTATATAAGTACTCGGATTCCCACCTGTTGGGGGTCCATCGGCGAATAAACATACAAACCGAGTACTGGATGTAACTGGTAACACTATTATATTATATATCATATTATACATCATATTAAACTCCACTAAACTATACACTACACTATACACTACTCTATACACTACACTAAACTATACACTACACTATACACTACACTATACACTACTCTATACACTACACTATACACTACACTATACACTACTCTATACACTACACTAAACTATACACTACACTATACTATACTACTATACACTACTCTATACACTACACTAAACTATACACTACACTATACTATACTACTATACACTACACTATACATCTGTTAGCTTCACCAGGTAGTGTCCTACCCATTGAGGTATTTTGAGCCCACAGTCTAATCCTAAAAATGGCCATATCAAAACGCTAAGACCCAACATCACAGAATAATGGGATGGCGTTCAGTGGTATTGTTCTCATGCTAAGTCGCATGCCCTTTTCCTCTAGAAGTATTTAAGTCTCTCAGATTCCTCTCTCGGAGGCATCATCGGCATCGGCAAATGAACATAGTAAACAGAGTACGTGACGAAACCGGAATCTAACAACATTATATTATACATCATATTAAACCACACTACACTAAACTATACACTTTCTTATACATCATATTAAGCTATACTTCTATAGTAAAATATACTTCTATAGTAAACTACACTAAACTATACACTTTATTATACATCATATTAAGCTATACTATTAAACTACACTACATTACACTACACTACACTTTAATATACTACTATACACTAAACTATACACTGAACTATACACTAAACTATACATTCTATTATACATCATATTAAGCTATACTTCTATTTAAACTACACTACACTATACACTTTATTATATATCATATTAAGCTATACTATTAAACTACACTACACTACACTACACTAGACTACACTATACAATACACTATACTACATACTATACACTACACTATAAACACTATACACTATACAATACACTATATACTACACCACACCACAATATATACTGTACCATTTTTTATTCTAGATCCTCAATGAACAGGACCCCTATATGGAGGATTCATGCCCAGTCTGTTGGATCGTAAAATGCCATTCCAAAGACCGTGGTAGATTGATATCGCTTTAGGAACTGTAACACTGAGCTTTTAGAATATTCTGGAACCTTCCTTGCGCTTGTTCTAGAGGAGAGTTTTCCCGTGCTACGTTGAGAACTAGAGGCTGATAAACAAACTATAGATACCTTTAGTAAAAATAAAGTGCTTAAACTTTCAGAACTGAAAAAAGAAAGTTTCAAAATCACTTCATTCAAGAATATATATACCAAAAAAAAAGGTGAAATGAGACCTTTGGGACTACGTAATATTCATGACAAACTTGTGCAAAGAGCTATGGCAATAATTGTTATATATATTTATGAAACCTTATTCAGTGACACTTCACATGGTTTTAGACCAAATAGATCAACACATACTGCACTGAGAGATATATCAAAATGAAATGGTCCGACTTGAGCCCTTCAGGTTTCTTTGACTATTAATTATCAAAATGTAATACAAATCTTTGAAATAAAAATTAAGGTTCAACAATTTATTAATGTTTTCTGAACGTGCAGGATATTTAGATAAAGGAGCATTTAAAAATTCCTTTTTAGGAGTACCACAAGGTGGTATCTTTTCACCAATTCTCTCTCGTATATTTAGATATGTTTGACAAATTCTCTCTCGTATATTTAGATTTGTTTGACAAATTCTCTCTCGTATATTTAGATTTGTTTGACAAATTCTCTCTCGTATATTTAGATTTGTTTGACAAATTCTCTCTCGTATATTTAGATTTGTTTGACAAATTCTCTCTCGTATATTTAGATTTGTTTGACAAATTCTCTCTCGTATATTTAGATTTGTTTGACAAATTCTCTCTCGTATATTTAGATTTGTTTGACAAATTCTCTCTCGTATATTTAGATTTGTTTGACAAATTCTCTCTCGTATATTTAGATTTGTTTGACAAATTCTCTCTCGTATATTTAGATTTGTTTGACAAATTCTCTCTCGTATATTTAGATTTGTTTGACAAATTCTCTCTCGTATATTTAGATTTGTTTGACAAATTCTCTCTCGTATATTTAGATTTGTTTGACAAATTCTCTCTCGTATATTTAGATTTGTTTGACAAATTCTCTCTCGTATATTTAGATTTGTTTGACAAATTCTCTCTCGTATATTTAGATTTGTTTGACAAATTCTCTCTCGTATATTTAGATTTGTTTGACAAATTCTCTCTCGTATATTTAGATTTGTTTGACAAATTCTCTCTCGTATATTTAGATTTGTTTGACAAATTCTCTCTCGTATATTTAGATTTGTTTGACAAATTCTCTCTCGTATATTTAGATATGTTTGACAAATTCTCTCTCGTATATTTAGATATGTTTGACAAATTCTCTCGTATATTTAGATTTGTTTGACAAATATATTGAATAGAAAAAAAATCCTCAAAAGGAAAACTAATGTCAATGGTTAACCCTAAAATGGTAAGTATATCTAAAAGCTTAGTGCATTAGAAGATCAATATCTTGTCTCAAAAAATAAAGATACACTTAAATGTATAAAAAATAGAAGAGGTTACCCACTAAGATTGGAACTGAAATTGGAATACCTGCTGTGGTTATGAGTACGACTTGCCATGGATAAATATGAAAATTTTCAAGGATTGTAATAAGTGCACAGGGCTACAAATGAGAGGTGAATATTCCTCCCAAACTGATCTTGGTTAATCTATTTCCAAGGTTATGAAAGTCGTAAAAAGACTCTTTCCAGAACTCATTCCATTGTCTTCCCACCTTTACGTTACCGTTTCCAGATCCAGATTTCTCAAGTCATGTAAGTCACTCCGGTCGTCTGAGAAACCATCTACGAGAAAGTCTTAGCAAGGCTTAAAAGTACCGAAACTGACGGCGTCAGCTGAGGTAAAGCGCACTAGATCTCGACCAGTCAACCAAGGGCCCGTACTGGTCGAACCCATTATCTCGGCAGACGAAGGGCAGGCCATGTTGAACGAAATACTCGCACATCAAGCACTGGGGAAATTACTCAAGAAAGCGGGCTTCAATATTAAGAACATAGATTCCCTTGCGAAAGGCACGACCTCAAACGTCGATCCTTTAAATTGGAAAAACTACAAGCCTCGTATGTTGCGTCTGAAAAGGCCATCCAACAACCCACCAAGGGTCTACCAACGGATCAAAATCGACTCATTCAATGGATCAAAATCGACTCATTCAACGAATCAAAATCGACTCATTCAACTGATCGAAATCAACTCATTCAATGGATCAAAATCGACTCATTCAATGGATCAAAATCGACTCATTCAACGGATCAAAATCAACTCATTCAATGGATCAAAATCGACTCATTCAACGAATCAAAATCAACTCATTCAACGGATCAAAATCGACTCATTCAATGGATGGACGGCTTACACTTGGTACTTAATGGTGTCAAAAATATACAAAGCTCGCATGATCAGACGTCAAGTGACACTCAATTACCAGTCACCAAGTGCAACGCGCAATAACTGTTTTGGACGCATACTTGAAAGAACGTGAACGTAGAGAAGATCTTCATAGTACTTTATGTGGACGACTTACTAGTCGGAACAGAGACTGACAAAGTGTCTGGACGGCTAGAAACAGAGCTTGGTAACGACAAGCACATTCGAAGCAGAATATATGACATTAAGTGCGACAGTGAAAGAGATCATATGGACGGTCAACTTAGTCGAAGAATTCGGGATAACGACTGTGGAGATACCTAAGATTTTGGAAGACAACAATGGAGTGGTATTAACGATCAATGGAACGGGTAGCACACAAATAAAACGTGGACACTAAGGAGAAGCATGTCCAGGACAGAGTGAAAAGAGGTGAGGCAAACGTCGAATACATTTCTACAGAAGATAATATTGCTGACGCGCTCACAAAGCCTCTTCAGTCCAACGCCTTTCAGAGGCACTGGCCATTCCTAGGATTCGACAGCAACCATCATGTTCGGTCGATAACCACGGAACAGAACAACAACGAATCACGCAACTTAAGTGACGAGATTCAGGGGAGTGTCAACGAATACCTAGCGTGTAAGGAGGCAAGGTACCTCGCGGATATGCAGGCAGCTGAAAAGCATAAGAAGTGCTGTGGACCCGTTACATAGGACTTTGGTCTTGTAAGGTACAACTTACATATCCCTGTATATTAATATATACTAAAACAAAAGTTGAAACAAAGACTATAGAAACTTCAAAGAGTACATGACAAGCAAAGCAGAACTCAAAATCAAGGACCTGGGAGTGAAAGAATTTCGTGGACTACTGATAGAGGAAGTGAATGAAGGATTGAAAATACTTCAAAAACCATTCTTTGAGGAATTGTTCACCAAGTTTCAGGAAAACATTCCGAATAAGAGCCAAAGCGTCAATGAACATTTACGAACATGACAAAGAAAACAAACCATTAGAAGGAAGAAACGTATACGAAAACTAAGACGTTCCTAAGTACTGTAACTATTATACCAGTAGACCATTACTATATTAGTGTATCCCATTACTGAATCAGTAGACCATTACTGAATCAGTAGACCATTACTATATTAGTCTATCCCATTACTGAACCAGTAGACCATTACTGAATCAGTAGACCATTACTACATCGTTGGACCCATCTTAGGTAGTGCCTGTTACACCCACCATGGGTAGACACACTACGCATAGAGGTATTTCGAGCCTACGAATGCCAATGACTCGTCCAAGGCGACATACCCCGTGACTTGGACTCATCCTTTCACCTTACCTCAGGAAATGGCGTTTAACCACCAGGCTCCACTTCTCTGGTACCCACAGCTTAACTATATAAGTACACGGATTCTCATCTACAGGCGAATCCATAAAAAAACGAACATAACCTTTGAATTCAAGATCTAACAGTGCCCTACTTATTATGTGTTTAAGCCTCCTAGTGCCCTACTTATTATGCGTTTAAGCCTCACAGTGTCCTACTTATTATGTGTTTAAGCGTCCTAGTGCCCTACTTATTATGTGTTTAAGCCTCACAGTCTAATCCTAAAAATGGCCATACAAAGACGTTGAGGCCAAACATGGAAAAGACAGCGATAATGAATATATTTGGAGGACCAGAGCGAAACAAATTACTGGGGCCGACGTACGGAAGTGGCATTCATATGACTACAGAGTCTGGGATTCCTATGGTCAAGCCTGAGGTTGCGAATGAACACAATGAAAAAGAGTGGGTATTCGTGGGAAACTTGAAAACAGAGAAGTTAAAGAGGAAGTAGAAGAAAAAGTGGGGGGAAAGTGGAAGAAAAGTGGGGGGAAAGTGGAAGAAAAGTGGGGGGAAAGTGGAAGAAGACGTTGCCAACAACGTTCCCGAAGATGTTGAACAGGAATGAGTTCAGAAGTTGACGAGGTGGATGTCAAAAGTGACCCAAACCTCGTGATACAGGTTTCCAATAAAAAGTTGGATCACGAACAACACAAGATCAGCAAGATCAAGGAGTGTCTCTCGCTAGTGCATCGCAAAATAAAGGTCGTTTCCCTTCTGACCCCCACATGGATGTTGGGATGGAGTTCATTGCTATTTCCTCGTGCCAAGTCACATGCCCTTTTCTCTAGATTTAAGTACCTCAAATTACTCCCTCCAAGTTTCCTTTCGGATGAACAGAAGAACCAGAGTACCTGGCATGTACGGAGAAAAGGTATTTTGCGGTATGTTGTAGTCCGGTAACTGATAGACAATGGGGATGTACATATTTGAATGATAGGATTGTACATATATGAATAATAAGGTTTTACATATTTGAATAGTACGATTGTACATATTTGAATAATACAATTGAACGTATTTGAATAATACGATTCTACATATTTGAATAGTACGATTCTACATATTTGAATAATACAATTGTACATATTTGAATAATACGATTCTACATATTTGAATAGTACGATTCTACATATTTGAATAATACAATTGTACATATTTGAATAATAAGATTGTACATATTTGAATAGTAAGACTGTACATATTTGAATAATACGATTCTACGTATTTGAATAATAAGATTGTACATATTTGAATAATACAATTGTACATGTTAGATCCACCAGGTACTGTCCTACGTATGGAGGTATTTTAAGCCCTCACTGTCTAATCCTAACGATGGCCATACCAAGATGCTAAGACCCAACATCGTGCGATGTTGGGATGGCGTTCAGTGCTATTGTTCTCGGGCTAAGTCACACGCCCTATTTCTCTAAAAGTATCTAAGTACTTCAGAGTTCTCCCTCGGAGGAATCATCGGTGAATGAACATAGTAAACAGAGTACCTGACGAAACCGGAACCTAACAGTACATATTTGAATAATAAGATTGTGTGTATTTGAATGATAAGGTTTTACATATTTTTATGATAAGGTTTTACATATTTGAATAATAATGTTTTACATATTTGAATAACAAGATTGTACATATTTGAAAGATAAGATTGTACATATTTGAATAATACGATTCTACATATTTGAATGATAAGACTGTGTAGACCTTAGACAACAAATGTATTGAGGTGTAGTGACTCCGTCATATCAGACTTGGGTCTTGCAAGGTACAACCTAATGTCCCTGTATATTAATATAACTAAAACAAAAGTTGAAAACTTAAGAGCCAGAGTACCTGACGTAACCGGAATCTAACACTGTACTGCTGTACTATTCCATACTGTACTAGTGTACTATTCCATACTGTACTACTGTACTATTCCCTATTGTATTAGTGTACTACTGTACTATACTATAGTGTACTAGTGTACTATTCCATTCTGTACTACTGTACTATTCCATACTGTACTATTGTACTATACACTACTGTACTACTGTACTGTACTCTATTGTACTAGTGTACTATACTCTACTGTACTACTGTACTATACTCTACTGTACTACTGTACTATACTCTACTGTACTAGTGTACTATACTGTACTGTACTAATGTACTATACTCTACTGTACTACTGTACTATACTATAGTGTACTGCTGTACTATAATATACTGTACTACTGTACTATACTCTACTATACTAGTGTACTATACTCTACTATACTACTGTACTATACTCTACTGTACTAGTGTACTATACTATACTGTACTAGTGTACTATTCCATTCTGTACTACTGTAATATACTCTATTGTACTACTGTAATACTGTACTGTACTGCACTACATTATAGTATTCCTTTGTTAGGTCCACTATAGAAAAGGCCAAAAGACTTTTAACACTTGCTTTTGGTTTGCTCTGTACTACTACTACACACTATACACTCTGTCACTATGATCCACTATGATAAACGAGAGGGACGAAAATTACAATAGGCCCAAAGTAGACGCACCAATGAGTTCTGACTTCAACTCAGTGGTGCAGTAGTGGTAGTCCAAAAAGTATAGTGTTACTAGACGACTGTCACCACTATACCACCATAGCATTGTACACTATAGTATACACTCTATAGCCATTGGATTCAATAACCTGCACCCGAAAACAAGCAAACCTTGACTGTAATAAAGTACACTCTCACGTCACAGTATCAACCACTTAGAAACACTCTGTGACTTTAAAAGCACGGCTGATTCCACAAGCAAAATGCATCCAAACACAATCGACGTGACCGAGTGAGACTTGTTTGGGGCACCTTAACCTTGGTCACAGGATCGTATCTTCTCCAATACAAGGGAGTATGCCAGAGCACCAAAACCGGAGTTCTCGTGGACTGGCCAACCTCCGGCGAAATCCAAAGCTCCCAAGTTAAAGAACCACCCGTCACTTCCCCACGTCCTGTATGCAATCGGACAGTACACCTCCGATAACAAGATGAAAAGAATCACCATCATTGGAACAAGTCTAACTCATTGGCACTCAGCACCCACCATCAATATGGCCGTCACGTATGCAAAAATCTCCTGGCAGAAACAGAAAAGAATACCCAGCACACTGGTGACAATACCCATGCTACTAAGGACATTCATCAAGCAGAAGTTTAAATTCCCAAGCAGAAGCTCAAATTTCCAAGCAGAAGTTCAAATTCCCAAGCAGAAGTTCAAATTCCCAAGCAAAAGTTATTCAAAATCCCCAAGAACTGAGACTCGCCAGTATGCGAGAACACAAGTGACTACCCCAGAAGAACCACTGGAACGATGTAAGACCATGATAAAAGACCATAACAACGAAATAGCATGTTTCTTTCCATTGACAGCAGAATAAAACAAACCAACCCTCCAAATCATGGTCCACACGAGTGCAGGAGAAATACCCAGGCCAAGTCGGCAACAGAAACACTCATGCAGGACAAGTTGGCAGCATCAATCAAATCAACTGCAAGCGAGTCCCCTCCGGCTCCCGTCTGGGCCAACCCATATTCGGAGGTTGTTCTAACGTAAAGCAGAAGATAGACATCCACTTGAAAACAAGCTTCACTGGGTCGAACCCTATGTGTAACCGCGTGCACGACCCCATCGGTACCGAAGCACGAGTGAAGAGGATACTGTAGGATGTTCCCTTTCGGCCTAAGAGTCAAGCGCTCCTTCTGGATCCCAGGACTAAAGACAAAGTAAAGCATCGTATCTTAAAAGCCCACGTGTCCAAGACTAGTAGCGCGTTTTGCAATAGCAAAGGTTTCTTCCCAATCGATGTCCACGTGAAGGTCCTCGGAATCTGGATGAGATAATACATTGGTTCCGGTAGAGAACGGCTCAACTCGTTCACGCAATAGTGACACCAAGAAGCCATTAATATCTGCAGCAAAGACCAATGCAAATTCGGTGGACAAAGTCTCCCCGTCTGATTGAAACACATGCATATCTTCCCTTTAGCCTCCAAAAACCCCGTACTGGCCTCTCATACAATTTTTGTCCTTAGCTTTCGTAGAAAAAGGCTTTGTTTAGAATCGGAAGAATCTTTGGTGTTTCTTCCACAACCCTTGCTGTCATCCCCAACGAATGCAAAACCTCTGTCAAAAGTGTGAACCCAGACTCTTTGAACAACAATGCCTATGAGCCAGAGCCTAGAACACCTCTGAGGACAATCGTGCCCTCCACAGCAAAGCTGCCTGTTCCTGCATTCCAACACCTTTTAACCAAGACGATGACCCCTCCTCGCAAGAATCTGATGTTCGATTGCGAGGCAAAAGATATAGACCCACCTCAAAATAGTCACAGTCACTGGTAGTTCTGTATGTATGTCCACCCTAAAAAACCACTGGGATCTGCATGTATGTCCATATATCCAGTGAGTATTATTAAAGTGGTAGGAGGAGAATAGAACATTCAGAACCTCCAGCTCACTATCCAAATTCAAACAAAATCTTGTAACTTCTGAACCAAAGGCTAAAGGTAGGCATATTTTCATAAAGCCCAACAAACTTTATCCGAGACCACGTAAATCCGACATGGTGATAAAGAGTTGGTATCCAACAACTAGCGACAATACCATTGAGCTCTTAGTCCATTGACGTTCTTAGTCTGTTGATGTTCTTAGTCGGTCATTCGCCAGTGGTTTGGAATTGTGCCGCTATTTTCTAAGCGGTACAACCTCCAAGCCTCCCTCACGTGCTCAGACGTCAACGGCATCTTCCGGTCGCCCAAGTACTCCAAGGGCCGTTCGGGAATGGCCGGTACGTTTTCGCCCGCAGCTAGCATACGTAGCGTAGTCCGTTTACGCTTCTTTTTTGCATCGATATCCAACACCAACTGTGTTTTATATTCTTGTTCCTGCACCTCGAACGCCTTGGTGATGACATCGCCAAGCACCAGTTTCGAAAGACCGGCCATAACCACAGCAATATTCTGGGGGATAGAGTGACCCAATACAGAATTGGCGATTTTCTTAACACCTGGTTTATTCACTGTCATTCGTCTGTACGCTTCAAACCGCTCCATCTGCGCCTCGGAAAGTGACGTCACTAAAAGCCTTTTCCGTTCGTCCTCGCTTATTTCAGTAGTACCCGGGTTCTTAAGTTCCTTATACCGCGCCACGAGTGCCTCATCGTCGATATCGGAGAGATCCGACGCGTCTGAGAGATCAGACAAATTTTCGGGAATTTGACCGTGCTGATTTCCTAAATTTGGTAGATTTCCTAAATTATTCGGTAAATTGGGGTTCTGTAAATTGGGATTCTGTAAATTGGGGTTCGGTAAATTGGGGTTCGGTAAATTGGGCTGGTTCATATTCACCGAGTTCATATTCATCGGGTTCATCACGTGCGGCAGGGCCACATTTAAATTGGAATCTGGGAATGGAGGAGGATCTAGCTCGGACTTATCGGCACCATCGTTGCGGTCTGCATAGAATACCCGCCAGATCAACGCTTCATCTTCCTCGTCGAGGCTCACGTCACTCTGGATACTCTCACAATCGCTCATGCCGGGGAAGTTCTCGTGCGGTGCGTGAAGGTGTAGGTGCACATCCGTACACCACCGTATATGTAGCCCCACTAAAAGACAGAAAATCAGAATCACAATAGATATCGTTTTTTTTGTTTTAGGAGGGTATTCACTGTATTCGAGCCAAGTTCTTGTTTCCGAACTATTGTAAGTATTTTCTTTCTTTTCTTTTTGCTCTCTTCTTTTTTTTGACTTAATGGCAGTCCAGAAAAGCTCATCATCCGGAGCCGAAGCAATTTCAACCAGAACTAATCCTCGAATAAAAACCCCCAATAGAGACATCTCACTGCATATTAATCTTCAAGATTTGACTCTGAAGTAGTTCCAAAAAGTTTGGACGGAATCTGTATCAGTATCGTCTATAAATCGACTTGAAGCGATCCTCTCACGAACCATAACTGAAATATGCACCGGAAACCCATCCGAAAAAGAAATAACGTAGTATAATAGAGCCAATCCACGTCCAGTTTCTGTATCTGAACTGCCAATAGAGAGAGAAGCCACTAGAGCAGAAATGCCAATAGTTCACGAGATTTTGGAGTAGAGCCAATCTCAGCCGTTTGCCAGATACCCCATACTCCTGTTGTGGGATCCTATATAAACGGGTCTCTGCCATAGAAAGAATATGAACCCGAGGATTTCTAATCCTATCAATGGCCATGTAAAATCCGTCCCCAACCATTCGGTAGTATTGGTTGACTCGCATGGGCAAAAAAAATTCACCGGTTTTGTTGCAGTCTATGATAAAAGCTTTGCTTCCGAAAGCAAGAAGTATATTAAATTCCATTTTTCGAGGAATTTTCAACGAATAAAGTAACTTAGTGCCTTATCGGTACACGACAATTTTATACTCACATTGTCAGTGTGTGTGGGGTAACTCATCCACTTCACGCTCAGTAGGAGGACCACATTATGGACTCTATCACCAGTAAATGACGTAATATGATCTCCAAAGCCCATACATGTTCCTAAAACAAAACTTAACAGGTGCTTTGAAAATTGAACACTCAACTTTTGGCCGTAGATAATCGGTAAGTGAAGTCTCAAGAGACTATTGCAAGACTGAGGATTCTCAAGCTTCAAACTTTAGAGAATTGAAATCTTCGCACAAAACTGAAAGATTGACTAGACTTGGCTTAGGACTGTCATTATGACTTAAGAAGAATGAGTGTCTTAAGATAAACTGACACATAACTGAAAAAAACTGACCAGTCACCACACACCAGACTTATGTGAGCTGGCCTAAAGAAAAGTCTAAGCCTTAGACTAAAATTCAAACAGTAGAAAATAGCCCTGGACCTTTGGGACCTTGTAAGACTAGACCTATATGACAAAAACAGACTGGGACTCCTTCAAATTTAGACGTTTTAGACTTGAAATAGCCTTGCAAACAACCAATTCTAGATTAAAGTAGCCTGACAGAACAGTCTCAGAATTAAAGTAGTCTCAATCGTAGGTGAACACAGCCTCAAACTTAGAATATTCTTGGGAGCAGTGTTCACAGTCGTGTTTTCTCTTCGTTGTCAGAAATAAGTCTAAATTATTCATAGGGTTCATCCCCATATATTTTCATTGTCTTTTGGTTAGTAATCAAAACTGACAAGGAGACATGTTTGATGACAGCTTCCAATTGGCTTTTTAACAAAAGATGAACCGGGGTCTCCTTTACATAATCCAAGAAAGAGATGTAACGATAGGGAGAAGGCTTCGATAATCTCATTTATTTCTTTGTCCATGTCTCATTAGTCGAAGAAAAGTGGATCGGGGCAGTTAGGTGTATGGACAAAAAAATGGGAGTTTTGGATGGTTGTCCACAAATTGAAGATCATCAATTTGGCGGATGGGACATTCATGTAAATTATGGGCTTTGGTTGATGCTGCACAATGCCTTCGTATTTATGAGAGACTGATGATGCACTTCTGTATGCAACAAACTTCAGTCTATGTCAAAACCATTTCTCGGCTGCTGAACAACTCTACCTGAGTGAATGCAAGCTTAAGACTGTAACACCATTAACTCTTCAGAAATGCCTCATACAAAGATTCCGCTAAAGTGTCCATCAGTCTGAAAACTTGGACTTTGGGCTGGGAAATAACAAGCAGTAGTCCCAGTGTTAAATCCATTATAGGCGGGGCTCTACTCATAGATAGAGGCATAATGAAGTCTAGGCCGTCCGATCCGAACAATAACAATTACAATTGCAGTTGAGCTAGGACAAACACTGCAATTGTTTTGGGGAAACGTTCTGACGTCTAAGTTTGTTCTTCAAAATACTCGAGAAGTCGCTTTGATGTCTCCTTCGAGGAATATTCGTTGAATATAGCAACGATTGGTATTAAACATACGAGATAAGTCGCACTAGGCCCAGAAATATAAACCTTTTTGAGTCGAATTGTATTGCCACCATAACCATAATAGAAAAAAAAAAAAACACAATCACCCAAGCATCGTGTCAATTCTTAGTAATCAAAATTTTCTAACATCTATAGAATGTCGGAATTTAATCGTTCCCTCGAATATTGCGAATCTTGATTCTCGAGAAAGATTGACAGACTATCCTCTTGATAATGTTGGTCAGCAAAAACAATTTGACATTCCGACTTGGACTAATTGAGGGTTAAATCAGTCCATCGAACCTTGAAGAGTATCTCTTCGGTTGTTTGAGCGATACAAAAAACAATTTTCGGTCCACATGCTGACTTTTTCAAGAAATTTTCCACCCCAGGGTATCTTTTTGTGGTATCACTGTTCGCAGCACGTACCGACTCTGCACATCAAATTACACAATCACATGCTGAGGCACAGATAGTCAAAAAAACTGGGTCAACTCGAAAGAAACATATAATGCTGAGCTGAAGGCACATGAGTAAACCAACGCTTTCCTCCAGGATTCTGGCCTGATTCTCTATAATGTTCATTGTGTCTTGGTCTAGGGGATGAGATGTCTTATCAAAGAATCTGTATACAAAACATTCAGTGGGAACAGGCTGTAAAAACTCCAGTGCTTAAAGCACCAGGGGGGCAGGAGACTATTTATATTCACCCATACCCCTCTTTCGTAAATCTGAAACGCTGTTGATGCGTCAGGAGTCGCAGCGCAGTAACCGTTGCCACGGCTGCAAATCCTAGATGCGTGCGTAACTCCCCTCACGCACGAGACGCATACGACCACAGCTAGGCAACCAACAAAAATGCAGCCACCGATTTCCAGAATATAAAAGAGCGCGTTTCCCCAAATCTTCAACATTATTCTTATTTTTCCTCAGTCGTTAATGCCGACAGTATAAAGATGAACTGAGAGGTCAGAAGAGAGTATAGAGAGAATACGCAATAAGAGAGTATAGACAGTGCCATAGACTATAGACTCCACTCTAAAGTACTCTATAATTACTCCCTCTCTCTACAGACACTCTAACGTTGGTCACACTCTACCCTATGTCACTTTAAAGGTGTGGGGAATCCATTTGAAGCGGAGACTAGGCACACTAACGGATTACTTCATTTCCACTACAGTGATTACTGAAATACGAATCAGCGGAAGTCTACAAGTTACAGTATACGTCATATATCAACTACCTTTTACTCAAGCTAGCAAAAGATTCAAAGTTATTTATCATATATTTTGCTTCAACTATGTCTGGAACTCAAATTTGCCGAAATTTAACTTTTATATGATATACAATCTTTCATCATGATGATATCTTAATTTTGGATTCCTTATATATTCCTTTTAAAAAAGGTATATTACTTGACAAATTTCTTTGTTTCGGGTGCGCTTACATTCACTCGATGCCGGGCCCCGGTAACAGAACTCTTGCAGTTAAGGTTCCTAATTTTCCCCCATTACATCTACCCAAGGTAATTTTGTTCCTACTGTCCAACATCACATGCTGGTGATTTAGGAAATAAGGAGCTGCTCTTACTTTAACGCTATGATTCTGAAAGAGTTCGTCATCCTTTCATAATATGCCCACCCGATCCGTCCAGAGATGATACCACTATCATAATGCCAACGATTCATAGGAGTCTCATACTGGGCTTCTTCACACTCGTCAAAACGTTCCTTCCAAGATTGGTCAATTGAAAAAAAGGTCGGTTTGGACATCATTGATTTTTATATCATGATTAGATTATTTCCAACTCATTTTGTTGGATCCACCAGAAGTACTGCTCTACCTATTTCAGTATTAGGAACCTATGCTGTCCAATCCCAGCAATGGTCATCAAAGACCTTTATGAAAGTTTACAGCTAGGTTAATAATCTACCATCTTCAGTTTTTTGGTATTTTCTAATCTAAGTTTTATCTATGGGTTTTGCAATTTTGCCATAGATGGTTCGTACCTGCAGGAGAACAGCAGGCCAGTCATGTGATTGTTGCATAAGGATGTCATCCACCAAGGCACAGAGGTTGTCATAGTGCTGGCGTAAAGAGGGAGAGTCGGAGAAGTCCTGCACTAAGAGAAGATCCAAGCATGCTATGATGCCCTGGACTGCATAGTGCTTCAGGGCTGCATCCACTCGTAGACCCAAAGGCTGGTTACCCTCGGGAAGGCCCAAGGCACGTTCTATATGGACTTCTGCTTCCTGCACAAAGTCAGAGATATCATAGGCATCGTGTAAGATACGGGGTTCTGCCCGCTCACGTGCCGTGCCGTATTCAGCTCCCGGAACTGACTCTACCCGAGGAACCTTTTCTAAATGAAACAAGGGAACACCCTGCACGGAGTCGGCGTACGGTTTAAGCGAGGTTGAAAACATAAACGTCACTTTTTCCGTGTTGTTTCGGAGATACTGAGGTGGAACTAGCCGTTTGGAGATATCCACGCCCTCTATACAGGATGTCACATGGGTCATACGCCCCACCGCTTTGTACTTTGAAACAGAGTCTCCAAGACTCTGCATAAGCTCATTTGGAGGCAGCCCCAGCTCCTCAGCACCAATGAAATTGATTTGGTAGTCTTGCACATAGGACAGGTACTGCTTTCCCGACTTCCACATTTCCAAATCCGGGGCAATCAACAAATCAAAAATCGCCTGGGTTACAAAAAACGGAAGGTCGTTCTTGTGCATAAACTCTAAATCATATGACATGTGTACCGAGAAATTCTTGGCGTCAAGCCAGATACTGGGTTTGTACCAGTAATGGAGCTGCACAGAATACTGGGGATGTACGGGTGCATCCGTGTCACGTGATTCTAATTCCCCAAGTTGTGCACAATTTCCAGGCTTTTTTGGGCTTGTTTCAGATTTTTTTGGTGTTGTTTCAGATTTCTTGGGAGCAGTTTCAAAAAATTTTGTGGTTGTTTCACAAGTTTCTGTGCCAGTTGTTTCTGGTTCGGTATAGAAGACAGCCGGCGGCCCCCGGAACTCGTCCGGCCTCTCGATGCGGTCGGGCAAGTCGCTTATGATTGGATAGCGGTAGGCACATCCAAGGGCAGCGAGCCGGTAGTCGAGTTGCTTCTGTACGGCTTCAGCCAAATCAGGAAACCGGAACCCCGGATCTGCTAACTGGAGATGGATATTCTGCGCCACCGGAAACTGAGACGCCACGAACCCTCGGAGCTGCTCCGCCTGTCGGTCCACTGTGTACACGTCCCCGGTATGGCTCCTCCATATCCACACCGCCGCTGCCACAAGAACGGAGATGAAAAGCATGCTTTGAGTGGTGGACACTGGGCGAACATGAGCACGTGAGACATCAAGCGCAAGTTACATGCAGGACAATAACATCACTCATGATTCCATGTGCACCACCTGGCCCAGGAAGGAGATAATTGTTTTAGGGGACTAAAGGTGACTGGTACTTAAAGAGGACTACTAAAAAATGGTGCCACCAACTAATTAAGTGATTCAAACTTAATAATACAGGATATTAAGTGGCAGAGCAAATGCACGCATGCTCAACCAAAGGATAGTCCAAGACCAACATCGATTCCGGTTAAGAGATGATCGCAATAAACACCGGTATCCCAATTTTATGATCTTGGTGATTGTGGAGATATGCATCAACCATTGATAGAACCGAGGCGTGGTGGTGGCGGTGGTCCCGAGCGGTTATATGTGGGACCACTGGATGTAAATTACTTAACATCATTTGTATCTTTATAGAAGGTACATCAGGAGGTCCTTTCAATAACCTAGGAGTACAGTCCAGCGTTACATATGGACCACTCTTTATAAAGGTCATAGTCTCATCAAGGTATGTAAATACTTGAGAAGTCACACGTGGTGGTTTCAGGTGGTCTTGCTGGTTCAGGTGTTCTTGCTGGTTCAGGTCGTCTTTCTGGTTCAGGTGGTTTCGGAGTAGAAGACCTCTGGGTATGTTCCTCTCAGACAATATTCTGAATAATTAACTGGCACTAGGATGCGGGCGACAGTTCCATCTTATATAGAATTCAGTAACTCCCCTAAAGCATTTTAACACAAGGAATATGTAGGAGAGAAACATTTTTGTTGGCTGGAGTAAGGTAAGTATATCATCAAGGAGCTGGTATAGGGCAGTCTAGTTTTTCAAGAGCATGTGCCTTCCTTTTGCTGAAATGAACATTCGCTGTTCACTTTCGACACTTTGATACCATACTCTGTAACCCACTGCGTTCTTGCACTCAGAAACTAGTCACTCAAAAACTAGTCACTCAAAAACTAGTCCATCAAAAACCAGTCAACCAAAAACTAGTCAATCAAAAACTAGTCAATCAAAACTAGTTACTATCAATTGCAGCACAGACTCGACGGCTCTTTATCTTTTTTCGGTGTTTTCGGTGTTGATTACGACCATGATAGGTCTGCACCCGTACACCAGTCCAATCTCTTCGCACCCATCATGCACGTTGCACCCATCTCAAAATTAAGACGTGACTTCCACATATTCCCCCCATACCCCAATGAGCGTGCCCCTGGTGCCCATCGAAACTCAGGCGGTGCCCGAGCTGCAGGAACAGCAGTACGTGCACGACGTGTACAACGAAATCGCGTCCCACTTCTCGCAGACCCGCTACAAGCCGTGGCCCATAGTGGAGCGTTTTCTCACGGCCCAACCAGACTACACTCTTGGGCTCGACGTCGGGTGTGGCAACGGCAAGTACTTGGCGGTCAATCGCAAGCTTGTGATGGTCGGACTGGACCGCTCCGACGGCTTGGTGGCGTGTGCTCAGGAAAACTCCCACAACCAGCACCTTTTGGCGGTGGCCGACGGGCTCCACCTTCCTCATCCGGACAACCGCTTTGACTTTGCCATCTCCATAGCAGTGATTCATCACTTTGCCACGGAAGAGCGCAGAATAGACGCCATCCGCCATATTCTCCTGAAATTGAAGCCTGGGGGGCATCTTTTGGTGTACTGTTGGGCGTTGGAGCAGGCCACGTCCAGGCGTGGGTATAAGGAGGGAGACGACCAGGATATATTGATTCCCTGGGTGCTCAACCGAAGTGCGGGAAAGAAGGGTAAGAATGGGGACGAAAAGAAACCAGCAAAGAAACCAGGAAAGAATCCAGGTGAGAATCCAGCAAAGAAATCAGAAGAGAAACCAGAAGAGAAACCAGAAGAGAAACCAGAAGAGAAACCAGAAGAAAAACCAAAAGAAAAACCAGAAACAAAACCAGAAACGAAACCAGAAGAAAAACCAAAAGAAAAACCAGAAACAAAACCAGAAACGAAACCACAAACGAAACCAGAAACGAAACCAGAAACGAAACTAGAGGAAGATAGAAAGGAGTCCGATACAAAGTACAGGTACTACCATCTCTATAAAGAAGGAGAGTTGACGGATAATGCGGTGCGTGCAGGAGGAGAAGTGGTGGAGTCGGGCTATGAGAAGGATAACTGGTGGGCCATAATCGCAAGGCCAAAGTGGTAGTATATTTCTTGGCGGTACTTGGGTGTGTTGCGAGTTACCATAACCTTGGCGTAAACCTTGGAATTAACCTTAGAATGAACCTTTGCACAAACCTTCGCATGAAGTGATGCAACACCGACATTCCCCAATACTCATCCTAATCATTTGTATTCTTTCCTGCAGCTATTCATACTAGCAGCCTGTGCCTTAACACATTGGTTTAGACAGGGCTCCATTCTCTCCTTCAGGGTTTTGTGGCCTCTTGTACATCTCATATCCTCCTTGGTCAAGTTCCTCAGACACTGTCTAGAGAATGTTAAACATAGTTAAAGTGAGGTTTCAGTGAGATTTGTGAGGATTGTGTGAGTTTCGAGTGAGTTCCAAGTGAGTTCCAAGTGAGTTCCAAGTGAGATTTGAGTCAGTTTTAGATGAGTTTCGAGTGAGTTCCAAGGGAGTGTCAACTGAGTTTCAACTGAGTTTCAACTGAGTTTCAACTGAGTTTCAACTGAGTTTCAACTGAGTTTCAACTGAGTTTCAACTGAGTTTTGAGTGATTTTCAAGTGAGCCTCAAGGGAGGTTTAAGTGAGGTTTGAGTAAGTTTCAAGTGAGTCTCAAGTGAGGATTGTGAGAGTTTCAAGTGACTCTCAAGTGACTCTCAAGTGAGGTCTGAGTGAGTTTCAAGTGATTTTCAAGTTAGTCTGAAGGGAGGTTTGAGTAATTTTCAAGTCAGGTTTGAGTGATTTTCAAGTCGGGTTTGAGTGATTTTCAAGTGAGGTTTGAGTGATTTTCAAGTCAGGTTTGAGTGATTTTCAAGTCAGGTTTGAGTGATTTTCAAGTCAGGTTTGAGTGATTTTCAAGTCAGCTTTGAGGGTGTCTCAAGTCAGTTTGAGTGAGTTTCACAACGACTTGCAAATTAACTGTCATGTATAGATGTTGATATTTGAGGCAATTAAATGAGTATCAAATGAGTTTCTAACAAGCTTCAACCTCGTTTCAAGCAAGTTCCAAAACATCAGTTGCCGTTGAACACTGGTTATGAGCCTCAAGTATGACTTTAGAAGTGTAAAAATGGGTGTGACTTTCGGTGTGCGAAGGTGCTATATATATACCCAGATTTCAGAATTGCAGCCATGCACAAACCGCGCGAGTGGGAGTATATAAGGAGCACCGCACGCCCATGCACTTTCTTTGCCCCTAGTTTTTTACCCATCTCTTTTTCAGCTTACTCTGGCCTCACTCTTGCATTGCTCTTCGGAATGTATAGCTTTGATGATCAACCGACCAAAGAAATTGACCTGGACTTTGTTGCATTCTCCTTACCTCAGGTACTATGTCTATTATGTTCATTCGCCACTGAGTTTTCCTAGAGGAACCTTCCACGTTATATATACTGGCCCGACATAGAGGAATAAGGGTCATAATGATGGCTGAAGGCCGCTCAACTTCTGATCCACCAGTGCAGGGTCTCGATATTCACATGGTTAGTACACTACGCATGGTAGGTCTAACAAGTACTACATGTGATATTTAATCCGAATGTAAGAAACAATCATTAAATGATGATCTAAATGAATAATGATATGATGATTAAAATCTTGATATAAGTGAAAATGTCATTGGATTAAGCTCTATTTTCAATGGATTGCCTTAAATATTGGTCATTGTGGTCTCTGAAAAAGAACCTTTCTAACACCTCAATACGTACATCACTACTCAGATGGATCTGATACAGGATAATATTTGTGAGATCAAAATCGAAATATTCGAACATTCATAATAACTGGACGAATCACTTGGTTTTAATTGGGAACGGGTCATTCAAATTTCTACATCATACTTTTGGGTGCCACTATAAACTCTTCCCATGGTTTCAACGGCGAAACTCTATTTTCTTGTATATTGAGTGAATACAAGGAAAGGGCGTTACGGGCACACCCAGATTCGAACCCGCGTCACCCATTGACCACTTCGCACTATTACTCAAAGCGCACTCTAGACCACCGCGTCATTATTAGGAGTGGTGTACGGGTCTTTTACTTATGCTGGTGTACGGGTCTAATGTTTTCACAGGTGTACTGGTGCACAATACGTGACTCTCGGTTCAGGTGCGAAGCAACTACATGACACGCAAAGACCAATTGGTCAGGGCCACTGATCTAGATGCCTTGAGTTGCAGGCGAAGCGCCAACGAGAGGGGCTACTTCAATCCGCCAGACCCGTACATATCCCCGCTTGTCACTGCATACGAACAGTGTCTACAGTACTGTGATGGTTATACACAGTACTCCGCCAACAAGACGCTCCGCCATGCTTTCCGAGACCTCAAGTACCCGTTGATCAACCGAGGGACGTTTTACCGGACGCAGTCGGTGGACCGGCTTGTGTCGGGTTTTATTGCTGAACATGGAAAGTGCCAGATTGTTGCCCTTGGAGGTGGCTCAGATACGAGGGCATTCCGGGTCCTTGGAACTACCGCCGCTGCGCACGTGACCTATGCTGAGCTCGACTTCCCCGAGCAAACCAGGGTGAAAAGAATGGCTATACTGAATCTGCCGCTTCTCCAGAAGGCAATTGGGTGGACGATGGGGGAGAACCAGACTTCCGGGGTCGCAGCTGCCTCCGAGGGCAGATCCGGTGCAAGTACGAGATCTGGGGCTCACTCCGCGATCCAAGGTGCATCTGGCCATATAACCGGCGCCGAGTTCCGGAATTCACCGCCGGATCTCCATCTCGACCGCTACCACTTGGTCGGAATTGACTTACGGGCGCTTTCCGGCCTGCCCCCGGATTCCCTCTCGTTTTTAGACCCGCGCACGCCCACACTCCTCCTCAGCGAGTGTGTACTCTGCTACCTCACACCCGAGGAAAATGTACGGGTTTTGGAATTCTGGAGACAGTGTTTGGATCACGTGTCCATCGCCATGTATGACCCAATGGGGTTAAATGATGCGTTTGGCCGAACCATGGCGGAAAACTTGGCCCAAAGAGGGTTGGACCTCGGGTCTTTTGTGCAGTACCCCGACCTTGCATCCCGAAAGGCCTTTTTCGAAACCTTCGGGTTTCGCCCCTACCTTACGGATTTGGCCCTGGTCGGGGGTTACGGGGCCCCGGAATTGGCCTGGATTCCGGCCCTGGAGTGGACTCGTGTTTCCCGCTTGGAGATGATCGACGAGGTCGAGGAGATTTCCATGCTCTTGAAACACTACTGCTTGATCTATGCAGAGCACAACATCTCGCTGCACTTTGTGCAAAAGCTAAAATGGCACGATGTTTGACTTGCGTCCTGCAATATGTCGGTTTGGTGCACGGGTCTTTACAATAAACACCCATAATATACCATCCAACCCATTTTCCCGCCAATCGCATGTGCTTATGAGAGGTATCCTGCTTGATTGGTGGTTCTAATGATACAATTCTGGTGTACGGATGTTTATACTGGCATGCAGGCCTCATGGTCCATATCCAGCTTAAGTCTGCCTCTATCTTCCCATTCCTTATACACCAATACGGTAGTATTAAATGATGCATTAATACTGTGGTGTACGGGTTTCTGGGGGAAACCATATATACCAGATTCCAACTTCAACGCTTCTTAGTTCAACTTGGCTATTAAGTTATGTGGGTCTAAGGTCAGTGCATTGTTTGTTACTTTTTGCTGGATTACATGGTGTCCATGTGTGGTGTACGGGTGTCAGATCTACATACTGTTCTTCACATATCTGATGTACAGATCTCTATAAATTCTCCCTCAAAAAGTCCCGCTGGTCGGAAACCTCCTTACACACCTTGACACGTTTTTCCGAGCCCCACTCCGGCACGTGCTGCATATTAAGGCGGGCTTCACAGAACCACGTATGAATGTGGTCCATAAGCTGTAGCTCAACATCCTGGCCACCGGCTTCCTGCACTAAGCCTAGCGTATACAACCGCCGTCTTCGCCCGTCAGGTCCCTTGACGCCTCTCCCGTTGGAGTTCTGCAAGAAAAGCTCCTCCAAGTAGAATTTGGGCCAGTTGGCGTGGAGGAACATGAGCGAGTGCGAGCGGTAGAAATGGCGATTGTAGTTGGACACTTTGGAGTCGCCGGCGTCCTTGGCGAATGACCCCTCAAACGGTTCGGCTCGGCCCGGTGTTTTCAGCTCTAAGAAATCCACGATCGGGTCGTACTGCCCCATGCCGAAAAACTCGTGCTTGCCCTTATCGGAAAGAGGCCCAAACTCGCGGTTGAACTCGTCCACCTGATAATAGGGCAAGTCCAATTTATGAGCTGCGGCGATGAACGTCTCCTTGTCACCCTCTCCGGCGGCACCCTGGCTGAAAAGTGGGTAGAAGTAGTCAGGGCCGTAGTAGTTGTAGTACATGGCCAAGAAGAGCGAGCGCAAGTGTTTCTTCTTGTCGATCAAAAACTGGCCTGTTTCCGATGATGCCTCGGGAATGGTGCCCTTCGTATCGTGAAACGACGTTTCCATGGGGTTATCCGATTTGCCCCTTTCGTCGTTGCGCGGGTATGAGTTTCTCATCTTGAAGGTATCGTCGGTGATGATGTCTGCTACGGTGTAGTAGTAGGGCGACGTGGATCTCCTCCAAAGATCCGGCCACACCACCATCCTCAGCAGGTCAAACGGCTCGTTCACAAAGAGATGGTCTGGGTTCTTGAGCACAATATTGTCTGCATCAAGATACAACACGTTCTGGAACAGCGACACCAAAAGCGCCATGTTCTTGAGCTGGTAGCCCTTGAGCGAGTCCGCCACTTCCTTCGGGAGAAAGTCCTCCATGATCCTGCACTGGGCATTGAGCCGTGGGAGCGCCAGCAGGCAGAAATCCAGGTCGAAATCGCTCCGTTTGGGAAGAATCACCTCCACCGGCAATAGACTGCCGCTCTGCCGCAACATGGAAATGGACATGAGCGCCAATTGACTATACCGGCCACCGCCAAGGTACACGATGCCGTCTCCAGCCATAAACAGCGAAAGACGCCCGTATTTATAGACCTGGTCGGGGTAATCGGCCGGCATGGCGGCCAAAAAGCCCCTGTGCGCCGCCTGCAACGCAGACACCTCCTGGTCGGACGGCCGGAGGAAGTACAGCAAGTATTCCTTGCTTCTGATTGGTTCGTTGGTGTACTGCTCCCTTAAATGGCCTCCGTAGAGGGGTATGCGGCCTTCGCGGTGAGGAAACTGGTTCTCTTCCTTGGCCTCTGCATAATGGTCGTTATTGTTGATTCGGTCAACCGAGGGCTTATGTGTCTTGATCACCTCCATCAATTTGGCCATGAAGAGAGAAAACTCCCCTACAAACTTGCCGTGGTCCTGGATATCCGAAAACGAAATGTGGGGTTCGCCCGGCACCTGCACATACTGCCGGAGCTCATGGACCGCCACCTCCGGTTCTCTTCCCGCCACCATCTTCGCCAACAGAAGCGTTTCGACGTCATCGTCGAGTTGCTTGCCCGGCAGTCGTGTCACCGCCAAAAACCCATTCAAGCGGTCGTCGTAGTACAGCCGTAAGCGGGCATGAGTCGGCGTGTACCTAGCTCTCTCGCTGGGTAGCGAAGGATCGTCGTTTATTTCGGCCACGATCTTGGCCGCGTCGTATTCGGACCGCTGGACTTCTCGGGAGAGAAACACCCGGGCATTGAGCATCACCACGACGGCTAAAAGGGCAATAATGATTTTCTTGGGCGAGATCATTGTCAGTAGTGTGGTGGCCATTTTAGGAGTTGGAATAGGTGGGATTGGTGGAGCTGCGGATGTGTTTTGGGGTAGTTTTTTTGGTTTGGTTGTTTGGTGGTTTGGTTGTTTCGTTGTTTGGTTGTTTGGTGGTTTGGTGGTTTGGTGGTGGTTATGAGCGCTGGTATTGAAAGTGGTTATGAGCGCTGGTGCTGAAAAAAAGGTTCTGAGCACTGTTTATAGTTGACAATCAGTAACTGCTTCAAAAACAAGATCTTTCGTAGAATATTTAACCCGACTAAGTCTGTTTAGGTCTGCCTTGATGTGGGTGGCGGATGGTCTGCTTTGGAGATGATGGTGGTTATGAACACTGGGATGAGTCCGTCGTTATGAGCGCGGGTCTCTCTGAGCAATGGTTAGCACTATCAATAATTGCTCGTCAGTAATCTCTAGAAGACTATTCTGGACAATGACGCTAAGATTCGTAGACTAGACCACTGAATTTGGACAATTGGAAAGTTAGACAATTGGACAGATTGGACAGATTGGACAATCAGACAATCAGACAATCAGACAGATTAGACAAACTAAAAAGTCGACCCCAATTAAAACGAAATTATCTCCTATTAAAGACTGTTGTCCCCAAATGAACGACTTATCAGTATCAATAAAAGACAGTTTTGTCTAAGCAATTGTAGCGAATATAATTCTGTCTTCTGACGGAAAGTGATGGAACTGGTCAACAGATAACCACTAAAAGTCGGAAAAATCCCAAAAAAAAAGGAGTATAATAGTCAGGATCCGGTCTATAGTCTGGACAGATCGTCGATTGTATAGGTACCGTTGTTTCTCGTTTGTGGTGGGTGGTCTGTGGTGGGTCTGGAGATGAATCCACGTCAGGTGTATTAGGGAGCGAAAATGGAGAAATATATCTGTATGGGTGATTGGACACACACGACACAAATAGGATTCTTTGACTATTTGTCTTTTTTCCCTTTTCCTGTTTTGGCTGAATGAGGAAACTCTATCTCTTCTTGCGTTGCTCTGGACAAACTGCTAAGCCTTGATAGGATGATTCGAATCGGAATGTAAGATATGACCGAATGGGAACAATAGGATTCTAGAAGGTGGGAAAATATTTCTTAGTTTCCGACACGAATGTCACCAACGTTTCTCCTTATATTTGCGGTGCTTTTCGGGGTTTCAAATGGACAGGAACTCGTGTTATGACTTGGTAGATTCCTAGGCGCCGTTATGTTGCTCTGCAGATACTGGGTGGAGCGACTTGTGTGCACACTTTTGAGGAACTCCGAAAGAAGTGGAAGACGTGAGGCAATCTCCAATGGGTGCTTGAGTTGTGTTACTCTGCAAGTGGCACTGGGGATAGCAGGGTAAGTCCGTTGGGGATGAGTTGATGGTGGAGATGGTTTTTCTCAAATCGCACCAGGCTCGGGCTTTTCGCTGCCGTGCGTCATGCAAGACGATGCAAGTATGTTAACAAGGTACATCTATGCATGGTTGTCTTCACACACGGCCACACTCCGAATTGCGCTATCGCGTCTTGTGCGTGCCTGCACATAGCGAAAAGTTCATACTCTTTTCCAGAAAGCTTTGTGGGTCATCAGCAAAAAGAAAAGAAGACTATTAGGTAGTTCCGGGTCTAACTTGACTTAGTTGCGGCCTATTTTTTCTCAACAATTTAGTGGGAGGAGGTGAGTAGGCCGAAAGAAAGTCGCGCCTGCATGTGGCGCGATGTATGCGTATCAACCTGCAGTTTTCTTGGAATGTCGTTGCCGCGATCGTTGGCGCGTGATCCAGCACGTGCCCAAACGTCAACACTACATACGACATTATCACGTGCACACAATCAGATGACGTACGTTCGGCTGAACCACACCAATTCGGAAGAGACTGTTGATAAATCAGCTTTTGCTGTGTCTCTGAAACCGCAGCCGCTCACGTGAGTGTCATCATGTGAACGCACACCCCACTATAAAACGCCAAGCCCCCGCTCTTTTAAAACACCACCAAAATATATATCTCCTGAAGGACCACACCAAGATGTCTCCCAAAACCAGACCCTCCAGTTTTTTTCTTTTTTTTTTAGAGGTATCAGTGTAGAGGTACTGGTGTTTACTCAACACTTGGACTGCATGAGTGCCCTCTGCACGAAGACTTAGTGTTATGAGCCCGTGCCTCAGCTTAATTGTTATTTTAAAACAATCAAAACGCCAAGTCATAGCACAATGCAAAAATTCGACAAAAATCAACAGCAAATTCATCCAAACACATGATAAAGTACGGGTGTGTTGTGGGTCGTGCGCCAACCAAACCAAAATACGCGAGTTTAATTTCGAACAATGCCCTGCACCATGTCGGGTCCTGCTATTGTCCTCGTATCCACTATTTGTCAATGTAACGTCATGATCAATTTTCTATTGTCACTACCCCGCTCATTTTTCCAGTGTTTGGTCTTGCATCCGGAGACCACCCCTCCAAGAATCCCATACTAAACCTTGAGCATAACCACCACATTTTCATCTAGTACATACTGGACTACCAAAGCAGTCCACTGTACACTCTTATATTACAAGAGTTATTGCTTTGCCCCTCCTTTGCTGGACAATTGTGCTGCCCCTCCTTTGCTGGACAATTGTGCTGCCCCTCATTTCTGCTATACTGCTCGGTTTCATAATAGGTTCATGATAGAATAAGCTAGTGTGGTCCAGCATTGCCTAATGTGTAGGTTGCTTAACACCGCATGCTAATCTCGGGACTTCAGGATGTGCTTTCAATAGCCACTTCAATAGCCACTTCAATAGCCACTTCAATAGTCAAGGAGTACAGTCCAGAGGAGCGTACTTGTTGTGGAACATAGAGTTCATAGTCACATCAAGATGTGAATACTTGAGAAGTCACACGAGAGTTGTTTCTGGTGGGATGGCTGTTTCTGGTGGGCTGACTGTTTCTGGTGGGCTGCTTCTGGTGGGCTGACTGTTTCTGGTGGGCTGCTTCTGGTGGGCTGACTGTTTCTGGTGGGCTGCTTCTGGTGGGCTGACTGTTTCTGGTGGGCTGCTTCTGGTGGGCTGACTGTTTCTGGTGGGCTGCTTCTGGTGGGCTGACTGTTTCTGGTGGGCTGCTTCTGGTGGGCTGACTGTTTCTGGTGGGCTGCTTCTGGTGGGCTGACTGTTTCTGGTGGGCTGCTTCTGGTGGGCTGACTGTTTCTGGTGGGCTGCTTCTGGTGGGCTGACTGTTTCTGGTGGGCTGCTTCTGGTGGGCTGACTGTTTCTGGTGGGCTGCTTCTGGTGGGCTGACTGTTTCTGGTGGGCTGCTTCTGGTGGGCTGACTGTTTCTGGTGGGCTGCTTCTGGTGGGCTGACTGTTTCTGGTGGGCTGCTTCTGGTGAGCTGCTTCTGGTGGGCTGCTTCTGGTGATCTGGGAGTAGAAGACATCTTAGTATCCTCACAGATTCTGATTGATTGATTAACACTAAGATTCGGACAGACTTCCATCTTAGGAACTCGGCTAGACTTTCAGTATACACTGAAGCTAAACCTTCTCCAATATTATTATGCTGGAGCTGTCCTTCATAAAGAATCTCCAACGCAAGGCTCCAAGCAAAACTCCAAGCAAAACTCCAAGCAAAACTCCAAGCAAAACTCCAAGCAAAACTCCAAGCAAAACTCCAAGCAAAACTCCAAGCAAAACTCCAAGCAAAACTCCAAGCAAAACTCCAAGCAAAACTCCAAGCAAAACTCCAAGCAAAACTCCAAGCAAAACTCCAAGCAAAACTCCAAGCAAAACTCCAAGCAAAACTCCAAGCAAAACTCCAAGCAAAACTCCAAGCAAAACTCCAAGCAAAACTCCAAGCAAAACTCCAAGCAAAACTCCAAGCAAAACTCCAAGCAAAACTCCAAGCAAAACTCCAAGCAAAACTCCAAGCAAAACTCCAAGCAAAACTCCAAGCAAAACTCCAAGCAAAACTCCAAGCAAAACTCCAAGCAAAACTCCAAGCAAAACTCCAAGCAAAACTCCAAGCAAAACTCCAAGCAAAACTCCAAGCAAAACTCCAAGCAAAACTCCAAGCAAAACTCCAAGCAAAACTCCAAGCAAAACTCCAAGCAAAACTCCAAGCAAAACTCCAAGCAAAACTCCAAGCAAAACTCCAAGCAAAACTCCAAGCAAAACTCCAAGCAAAACTCCAAGCAAAACTCCAAGCAAAACTCCAAGCAAAACTCCAAGCAAAACTCCAAGCAAGGCTCCAACGCAAAACTCCAAGCAAAACTCCAAGCAAGGCTCCAACGCAAGGAGTAGCTCACCCCTCGCCTTCTAGAGAGCGCTCCCTTTTCTGGATTGATCAGTCATTGCTCATTCGCAATATAGTGTAATCCTGCATGGCCCTACTGTGTGATAATCCTGCATGGCACTACTGTGTGATAGTCCTGTATGATGCAGATTAGACAACACATTCCGCATTCAAGTTAGCGGCTCCAGGTGCACCATACATTAACCATGATGTAATGCCCACTGGTCAGGGACTCAAAAAATATGTCGTCAGTCTCGTCAAGATATAAAAACACTTTTGGGGAAGTGGTTATCTCAGGAGAAATGTTGACTTCAGGAGGAGGAGGTGGTGGGGGTGGAGGTATAGGTGTTACAGAGTTCATTGGATAATTATCAGTTCAAAGTCATTTGGGGTGGCTCTTGGCGGCATCTTGGTATGCCCCACATAGACGATATTTGATTGAGTTGGTTAAGCAAAGGTGGATATGGTCCAGATTCCCTTACTTACATGGGGGGGTGTACCTTCACATTTCTGGCGGTTGTTGTACCCACCGGAACATATGAAACAGGTGTTATGTTACCACGCTATCCCTGCAAGCCATTGGACCAGAGCGTACTCAACTTTCACCATTTTTCAACATAATTCAGTACTGTATGGCAGTGAAGTATGGACTACTGTGTGGAAGTACTGTGTGTGAGTATTGTGTGTGAGTATTGTGTGTGAGTACTGTGTGGAAGTACTGTGTGGAAGTACTGTGTGGAAGTACTGTGTCGAAGTACTGTGTCGAAGTACTGTGTGGACTACTATATGGCAGTGGAGTATGGCAGTGGAGTATGGCAGTGGAGTATGGGTCTACTGTATGACTACTGTATGGCAGTGTCCCATAGGTATAGTGGGTACATTCAAAATCAGTGACAAAGTCGGAGAATGAGTGAATTCAGTCGTTGATTCAGTGGCCAATATAAAACTGGATTGCTTCTTTTCTCCTTCTTTTTCACTTCTATACTGCTCTACTGAGGTTCTTCACTGTACATATACTGCTATACTGGCAATAATTTGTCCTTTAGTACTAGAATACTCCTGCAGCTACTTGCTATACTGTTATTGCTGTGCTGATGTACTGTTGGACTACTATACTGCTTTACTGGTGCACTGGTGCACTGGTGCACTATAGTTGTTAGATCTACTATATGCAGGCCTATAGAGGATTCTTGAAGCCTACTCTGTCCGAACCCAACAATGGCCATACAGAGTTTGCATACTATGATGACAATCCTCACCAATGTTCTGATGACGAGTTTTACCACGTTTCTCTTAGTTATATAAGCCACTTCAGTTCTTCCCTTTGAGGAACCACCAACGATCAAAGTATTACTAAGGCATAAAGGTATTCAAGAACATAACATAATGCATAAGATATGATAAAACATAAAATAGAAACTATGATATGTTCTGAAATATGTTCCATGATAGCTACTAAGTATAGTCATAGTAGTCATAGTGGTCATCGTAGTCATCGTAGTCATCGTAGTCATCGTAGTCATAGTAGTCACAGTAGTCACGAGTCATGAGTAGTTCATGAGTAATTCATGAGTAATTTCATGAGTTGGAGTTCACGAGCTGCAACATTTATGAGCTGTAACATTATAGGCCTGATTTGTGGTGGAAATGAACCCTGCGTTCTGCACTTATGACCATACTGAGTACAGTATAAGCTTTAGACAACCAATAGCTTAACTTCAGTGTACTCTAATGGGCCAAACAAAGAATAAATAAGGTTCACTAAATGTATTTTTCCGGAATACGAAATTAGTGTACCACCCTGTTCATGCGATGAACCTAGTACGGAATGAATACCATAACGTTTCTTTTCTGAACTGGGTTAATTCCGTTTCGACATTTCACACCCCTTCATTTCCGTAACATTCGTTTTCAATTTTTGGTTTGTATCCATGTGAGTCACTGCAGCCATCATCTTCATTTGGCTCTTTCCATGTAGATTCGCAAGACCACCATACCCATATTTGCTCCAAAATACCATGGAAACTCGTATTCTTTCCAAACCCCATACTTCAGTCAAAGGTCCTAAAAAATTTCTTCCAATAACCAAAAACTATGATCCATTTCCCGTTAACCTAGACTTAAAGTCAGTGGGATTCCAAATGTTCGCGTATGGTCTAAGGTAGATTTCCACCTCCAAGCAAAATGGTTCATAATCCTGGGGAACTGTACGAGAAATACCTCTTACTGAGTCCACCATCTCTGTACTCAAAGCACAAGAGTAGAATGGGCCATGGAGAAGTCTCCAGTCACTGCCCAAAAAAAGTGTAGTGGGAACGACATTGGGGCCATACTCAAAACGGCCTTCATAAAGCACCACGTACTCAGAGTCTTGATTGTGGGGCTTTTTAATAACCCCGACATTATCTGAAAACGTGATTTCCACCGGCTTTCCCCAAGGATGTCTATGAACGAATAGGTTCAGGTTCCCAAAATCTGCCCCAAGGTTAATTCCTGAGAGTGGCTCAAAAGTGCCATTGAATTTGACCATAAAGGCCATGGCGATATCCCGCGATACGGCTTTGACAGCCCTCTTAGTCTCGTGGTCGTATGCCAAAACGTAAAGTTCCACCTCGAAGCAATGTCTGCCCCTTTTCTCGCTCAAAATCAGTGGGGATTTCTGGTGGAACACTTCACACGAGTAATACACCTTATTGCGTACCCTCATTTCCGCGTCCATATCAAAGTCAGTCTCTGAGACGAAGGAAGAAAAAGAAAGGAAGCCCAGGTATATTCCAACATATCCTGGGCTGGCCGTCTCCTCGGTATAGGCACTCAGGCCCCGTACAATGAATTGGGTGGGAGGAAAAGGGTCCGCCTGGGTCAGTCCATACGACATTACCTGAATCACCCGATCACCCAGCCAATGGGATACAGAAAAGAGTGGCTTCAAGGTCCCATTTACTTCGGCAAAGAAGGATAAAGGGACATGAGGATTGGAGTATACGGGGACGGCCAAGAGAAACACCCTTATGAATTGTATGAGTTTCATGACTTTTCTTCTTTTCTTTTTCTCCTCCTGAACAGTACATCTTTATAGGGGAGTAATAAACTTTGAACACTCCTATTTGGAAGGATTTTTGTCTTAGCCTAATAGCGGAGTTAAACAAGTGCAGTGGAATTGGGTTCCATATTTTTTATGATGTCTTGCGAAACCTTGTAAACCTCAAAGGACCTCTTTAGGAGGTTGCTAAAAGTCATACTCTTAAGACGGTATAGACTATTATTATCTAAACCTTATCTTTGTTGGTTCCGGAATTTTGAAATACCCGTCTCATTTTAGTGTCAGCTTTATTTCCTCTCAATAATGCAATTTTGTTTGGCTCATAACGAAACGCATTGTAAGAAACTGAAACGAAAAGTATAATTTCTGTAAAGGAAATATAGGAGAAGTATCAGATCCATCCTATACCATAGATATCCGGCCCAGTTCTGTACCAGCCAGAGTCCTCAGATCAACACCGCTTCAAGATCGATAGACTATGATTTGAGAACCATTTAGTACCTGATAATTGCTTAATTTGACGTTAACCTAGGTCCCGTTCAAGTAACTCAATTCCAATTTATGTGAAGATTACTCCAGGAATACGCTTTGGATAACGTTTCCTTCATGGAGTTTTCCCACTATACAGTTCATCGTTGACTATATTTGTTAAGAGTTTATCATAGATTTTTTCCACAGGAGCTCCATATTTTATATGGTTCACTATGGAGACTTTCTGCTGGGCTCTTCCAATGGAACCGTGGAGGTGATCTTTTGATACTCAGAGTAAAGCTCATTGCTGGTACCAAAAGACACTTTTTTAATAAATACCCCACTATTATTTAAAGTACAATCTTTGTTTCCTGTTTTTTCTTTGAAAACTTTTCTGGGCGTATCACTCTGTAGGCTAAGATTTTGAATTTGAACTGGTTTGGTAAAAATTGGAGCTGCATATATTCTTTAGAGTTCCCTGAAAATAACTTAGTCGGAAACATAATTTTATTCACAACTTAATTATGAAAAAGCAACATCATGGGCCATGGAATCTGAAAAAGAGAGAAGCCACTCAGTCTCCTTCGTTGGACATTTGGACTGAACAGTCGTATTTATATGCCATAGAGTCAACACCAAAACGTCTATACCATAAATTCATACCATAAATCCATACCGTTCAATTGAGTTATGAAAATTTCCAGTTCAGTATAAAACTAGCTTTTGCAGAATTTTAGTGAGGGTGTATAGGAGCGGACACCCCCTTTTATATTCGTTGTCGCGGGTGGGGTAGGCTGCAATTCCAACACGCACTTGAGAAACAGCCGCTCACCTGAAACAACTGGTGAAACACGCATATTGCGCTTTGCCACCGTCCCCGCAAACATACATATGTTCCCCACTTTGTAAAAAGTATATAAAGCCAAGCCCTAGCCCCCAAAAGCTACCCTGTTTTTCTTCTTAAATACGAACACAGTAAACTGAGTGACTAACGGCATGGTGCAAGAGTATAAAACTATAACAGGTGCGGTACATCTTGATTCTCTAGTAAGACCTTTACTAACTATGACCTCCTGATTATTTCACTTCCTATGACCATGATTAGAAACCTATGATTACTTGACTTCCTATGACTCTGTCGCTATTTGAACTCCTACTATTAACTACGACTTTCAAAGACTACTTGTACACATAATCCTCATACGCCATTATTGAATACCCAATGACAATGACTAATGCGCTACTGAATACGGGGTTAAAGAACTTGTGACTAACATACCTAATGCTATTTACAGACTGTTCATTTTGGTATGCAATAAAGGTATAAACCTTACAGACACATTACTATCGCTACAACCAATACTGCTATTGTATAAAATTACTGACATATACATGCTGTTATTGCTAACTCTGCTTGATAACAGTAAAACATTCGTGGTGCTGATAAGACAAACCATCAACCCTACATCACTAGGAAACCTTGATTTGCGGCGTTCCTTTTGGTGCGCTAGGAATGTTGCCCAACTTAAACCTTCCAATAAACTTATTGTCACCCACAAAGGGTCTTTCTCCTTGGTACTTGGTAACCTCTGACATCAAATCCCGTTTGGCCATCAAATGCAGTCGAGAAACTTTGCTCTTGTTTGACTGGAACAGCAGTGTTTCGAGGAATGAGAGGGCTGGGAATTCCACCATAAGTGACTATTCCTAAGGTCAATTGTGTGGCATCGAGCAAATTAACATCTTTCAATTGTCCTGACAATGCTGTACCTTGGATCGCCTAGTGTGTCGAGTGCATCTGCACATTATCACAAACCTTTTCTAGACGTCTGGGAAATGATAGTTTATGGCATAGTGCACAGTATAGTGACTTAATGGCTTCAGTACAGTGTTTGGTATAGTGACATTATAGTGGAGTCATAACCTATGGTATAACATTATAGTGTATAGTGTATAATATAGTGAACATCGTAATGTAGTAGCACCATAGAAATGCTATAAAAGTGTATACAATGCATATTCTTAGTGTACTCATTGTATTGTATAGTGTATAGTAGTGTATAGTAGTGTATAGTAGTGTATAGTAGTGTATAGTAGTGTATAGTGGTGTATAGTGGTGTATAGTACAGTAGTACAGTGTACAGTAGTACAGTAGAAACTAAACACTAGACACTAGACACTAGACACTAGACACTAGACACTAGACACTAGTACAATGTACAGGACAGTAGCCAATAGACAGTGGAGGGGTTTGCAGCCCTGGGCTTTCACACTTTATCTCCGCGACTACACCCACTAGTCACAGGTCCATAGCAGCCTAGCAAGTCCACACTCCAGCACCGATTTCGGAAACTCCGAAAATTAAAACAGTGAATCTAGCAAAACCCGTACACCAACCTCCAAACACTAACTGTACGCCGAAACCTGTACACCAGCCTCCAGACTGCATACTTCCCACTCAGTCACTAATTGCCATACCCTCTCGTCTGGCTACAGTTATCAATTTCCCACCCATCCATACATCCATATCCCTACATCCACATCCATACACCCATACAATTATACAGCCATTCACACATCCGTGCATCCACATCCATACACCCATACAATTATACAGCCATTCACACACCCGTGCACCCGGACACACCCGTGCATCTCCATATCCCCTGGTCACCAATAAGCGGATTTATTTAGTAGCAATTCCTCGCGGTTACTCCACAGTTTCCAGGTCTTAAAGAGTTCCAAGAGTTTTTGAGGGTACGGTTTGTGATTTCTATATTTCCAGTTTGATCTACCCCTTTCCCCATTAAATCCCAATCCAATAGAACAACTGGCCCAACACAATAATTGGTCCAGAAACACCAATACCGAAACACCAATACCGAAACAACAAGCCGATTTTCTTCCACGACAAGCATAAGAACCAGAATCAAGTGAAATCAATTGGCGTGTCTTTTTCTTATCTTGATATTGTGACTACTCGGTCTTATCTTCATACATTTGGTTATAACACTGGTTGCATATCTATACGGTTCGTGACTACTGATTACGACTGCTAAGCTTCCATTGATTACGACTGCTAAGCTTCCATTGATTACGACTGCTAAGCTTCCATTGATTACTCAATACGAAAGAAGGTTTTCTTGGAACTTATCACTATTCAAGGTTGCAACTGACTCCATCTGGCTCCTACTGTCACTAGTTTCCTGACACTGAGAGACCACTGATAGACCACTGATAGACTAGTGATTCAGATTACTAAGGCATTCTTGACTACTCATTGACTACTCATTATATCTAAGGCTCTTGTCCCTTATTGTCACTTTGCAAGATTCCATTGACTATAGTTACTAAGGTTCCATTGACTATTGTTACTAAGGTTGATACATATCACTTTTAAAGGTCCGTCTGCTATCTACTGTGATTATTTGAGCTTATCTGACTACTTATCGTCATTATTAAGGCTCTCTGACTACTTTGTTCCTACTAAGGTTGATCAGTTGCTGCTATCAGGTGTATCTGACACAAATATCGGGCAATTAATCTACACAACTGCAATCTCACCAGCCAGAATTCTGACCGCCTTGATCCACCAATTACATACCTGATCTGTGATTTTTCTCATCTTTTTCTTTTTTGATTTGTTCTAGCTCCTATCGACTATGAGTGATAGCTTTTTAGAAATCGAACAGGATAACAACCCCCTGTTCTACGGTGATGCCAAGACCGACTCGTCCTATCTCCAGGATAGCTTCGTTGATTTTGGTCTGCATGCCTTAGTCAACGATTCGCTAGGGCTCTCGCAGAAAATCAAAAAGTGGCTCCAGAACCCCCGTCTTCATATCAACGTCATCACCAGTGAGCGTATGTTGAACTCCACCACCACCGTATACTTGATAGAGCTTTCTGTGGACGGTTCCGAGCCTATTATCGTGAAAAGACGCTATTCCGAGTTCAAATCGCTCCGTGATAACTTGGTCAAGCTTTTTCCCAGCGTGATTATCCCGCCTATTCCCGAAAAACACACCATTCTTACCTACTTGATCAATTCGATCGACAGCACCAAAGAAATGCTGATTATTGATGTGCGCAAACGGTACTTTGCCCAATTCCTCAAGGATATGGTGTTTGATTCCAACGAAGCCTTGAAAAATTGTCCTTTACTTCTCAAGTTCTTGGACCCCAACTATGAGTTATGCTGGGAGAATGCCGTCAACGAGCCTCCCGTCAACCAGTTGCCGCAAAACCTTCTTTTGGCCAACCCAAACGATACCACGGACCAGAACGGGCTCTACTTGCTTCTACCCTCGGTCACAGGCTTCGACCTCTACTCCCTGGACCACCTCGTCAATCTCCTGAAGATGAACGACGATCTACATCGGCTCAACAGCGAGATCCGGCTCTTCAGCCTGAAGGAGCTGAACTTGGCCGATATCAACGACCACACACACAAGGAGTGGCTCCAGGAGATTCCCCTGGACTTGATTGCGTTCGAGCGCAACTTCCACGCCAACATTAAGGTGCTTGGGGATTTGAACAAGCTCAATTCCAAGAATATCCGCAACTTGAAGCTCATGGTGGATACCTTGATTGAATTGGGTGGAAACCTCAATAACTTCTCGCTCCAGATCCATGAAACTGCTACAAAGAGCTATAAACCGTCAAATTCCCAGAATCAAGATCTGCAATTGCAAAATGATCAAAATCAGACCAGTAATTTCGCTGGAACTGATCACGTCGACGCAATTCATGCGAGTGGAAATGACCAGACTCTGCAGTTCAGTCATGTGGCCAGCCACCTGGCTGGAAATCTGGGCCAGCTCTCGGTGGCCATAGAAAAACTCGGCCTGACGATCGACTCCAATTTCCTTGGTGTGGAACATTATGTGCACACACAAGTGATTCCGCAATGGGAAGAACCCATCAACCAGTTCATGCAGTACTACTACCTGGCGTTACAGTTGATCAAGTTCTACAAATACAAGTTGCTCCAGTTCAAGCTCCTCTACAAGCTCAAGTTCGGCAAGATCCAGGAGCTCACCAACCTGGCCAAGTACGACGACCAGTCTTTACGCCATTTGAAGGAGTTGAATATCGATAGTCCTTCTATTGCTTCAGCCATCGAGAGAGTCGAGCTGCGGCAACTCAAGAAGGGCGTGCACCATAAGAAATCATGGTACGGGATTTTTGGCGGAAACAAGACGGCTTTCCACTTGCCAGATGACCATTTCAAGGAGCCTGTGGGTGGTCTGGGCGACTCCAACAGTACGGAGCGTACCATGTACCAGAGTCGAGTGCAGCACATTGAAAAGGAGATCAACAAGCTTGACCAATTGATTGAGCTCTCCAACGGCGACCTTGTCAAGTTGACGGAGAACTTAAAGGTGACGTTTGCCGAGTACACGCGCAAGATGGAGAAGAAGTGGCTTAGCGTGATGTTGGCGTACGTGCGTGCAGGCAAGCAGATGATGCAGGAGAATATGGCCAGCTGGGACGAAATGAAGGCGTTTCTAGACGAGTCCAAGGACTAACGCCATTACTAGTCCTATGGAGAAAGTAGTAGGTATCCATATGCATTACTAGTACTATGGTGGAAAGAACTAGAAACCCATACCCATTACTAGCCTATGGTGAAAAGAACTAGAATTCGATACTCATTACCAGTACTATGGTGGTGGGAGGAACTAGATATCCAGATTCTAGACTCGACGGCCACTTATTGTTGGGATCTGTTGAAGTCTGGTACAACTGGTCAGAAATTAAGGAGATGAACCGGATGGGTTATAGTCCATTAAGTATGGCGGGTGATCTCTTATCCAGAGTTGTACAGTTTGGAGCTATGGCTGGTCAAATTTACCGGCTCAGTGGTATACAATACTGGAATCAGAAATAGTCTAGTGATCTGACTACGGTCCTAAGCTCGTCAATACATTGGTGGGTCCTGGACAACCACAGTATCATAGGGTCTGTGACTACAGAGGATTGAGTACCCCGTGTCCTACAACTCTATCCCATATACACTCTGGCTATGGTCGTATAGACATCCCCTCGACTCTAGAGCGTCTGGTACTTATAGTGGATATGTACGTCAAGCACATGGGATCATGGGACTATGGATGAGTTGGGAACTGAGAGTGGCCCTTTCAGTCGCAGGCAAGGTACTGTTGTGGAACAGTTACTCCACTGGAAATGTACCACTTGAAATCTACCACTGGAAATCTACCACTGAAAGGCTACACTCACTATGACGGAATCATTATGACGGAATCACTATGACGGAATCACTATGACGGAATCACTATGACGGAATCACTATGACGGACTCAATATGACGGACTCAATATGACGGACTCAATATGACGGATTCACTATGACGGATTCACTATGACCCATGGCTACGCATTGGACGAAACCTACAAGTCAGTTTGTGGTTAGTCGTGAGTATTTGGCCCGGAACTGGTGGCCCGGAGTTGATATGACTCGTGGCTTTGGTATTGCTACGATGTCCAAAAATCCCCTGATTTCTATTGACTTGACAGAATGAAGGTAGTCGATGAATCGTTCAACACGCATATCGGTGTTACATCACTAAACCCACGAGAAACTGAAGAGCCATTATGTTGTATACTATTTCGGTTTGGAGCTGGAATCTGAACAACATCTATTTTCCACATTGACTTGCATCGTTTGGTTTGTCTGAATATGTACATTGGTATACATATAAACCTACGGCTTTTCTTTCACGCAGAAAAAGGTCTAAAAGGCTCTTGATTATTCAGCTTGTCTTTTTATGGGACCTAATAGAGTCTGGCCACGTTTAAGGTGTTTGACTGGAATTGAATTGATTGATAATCTCGTCCTCCAATGGACATTGGGCACGATCAGATTTCCACTAGACTCTTTATACAATTACAATTTACTTGAGCCAGAGCCTGGGTAGGTTCTGAAAACGCTCCAAAGTTTCATGGACTTAGGGTACGTCTCTGTGGAATAGAAGGCCAGAAAATTGAAATCCCGCATCAACACAACATGGGATTCGAACTTCCGGGTGGCTTTTCTCTGGCAAAAGCTAAGAGAAGACTCACCTTACTTTAATTAGTTGATTGGTTGGTTGGTTAGTTGGTTTGTTGGTTAGTTGGTTTGTTGGTTTGTTGGTTAGTTGGTTTGTTGGTTTGTTGGTTTGTTGGTTTGTTGGTTGGTTGGTTGGTTGGAATTCAAACCACACTAGCAAAATTAAACAAACCAATAATTCAAAAAGTTTCGGATCCCTTCCACTTCTTTTCCGTCCGTTTTGACCCTTGAATGAGACTCCCAAAGGACTCCCAAATGCATTGACAATCCTCCAGATTTAAGATTTCAGAATATTAAATTCTAAAGAAAATTGGTGTGAAACATTCCGCCATTTGGTTTGAAAGACTGTGAAAAGGGGTACGAAACGTTTTGACAACACGACCTAGAGAGCCTCCGGTCATGCTAGGTACTCGTGGACACGAATATTGGGGTACATGCTTGGTAGGAAGGACTGACGGTTCTAATGCACAAAGGTCTTTGCAAAGTGTTTTAAGAAACACAAATGTGGTTATTTAATCACCCAAAAAAATCTCCTTTTGCATATACCACATTCACCTGGGGGCATGAGTGGGTCCCACTTTAGGTGTACCTGCGTCTTGAGTACACTCCCAACTAAAACATTAGGGAGATTTGTACTGTTTAAAACTAGGTGTATGTCAGAAAAGCATTGAAAACAGGTATAATATAGTGATGCAGAAAAAGAGCTGAAATAGTAAATCCAATCCACTCCTCTATACCGAATATGCCAATAATGAACCGAAAATGTGCCAGAAATACACCAAAAATGTACCAAAAATGCCCCACGTATACTCCAAAAATGCCCCACGAATACTCCAAAAATACACCCAAAATGAACCAGAAATGTGCCCGATGCATCGGCTACTTTGCAATCTATGTCAAACGGTATCCGGGCAACTTTCAATAACATCAAGGTCAGCGCCACATCATTGTATAGGTTTGTTACTAAAGGGTGCAAATTCAGTATCAAAACAGTGTATAAGGAGGGGCCTGGACGATATCAAGCACCAACAGTACGAATGGACAAAAGAGTATGAACACAAGCTCAACTTTACCAAAAACTGCATCTTCATTGATGACGAGGCCTCAACTTCAGTATGACGAGGTTTCAACTTCAGTATGACGAGGCCTCAACTTCAGTAGAAGAGGCCTCAACTTCATTGATGACGAGGCCTCAACTTCAGTATGACGAGGCCTCAACTTCAGTATGACGAGGCCTCAACTTCAGTATGAAGAGACAAAGCGCTTGGACCTCGGTAGGTCAGAACGCAATATCACACGTACCTGTAACAAGAGGATGAAATGGATCGTTTATAGAAACGATATCTGCTCAGGGATGTATAAGTTTGAAAATTCCACAGCCCACTAAGCCCATATCAAACAAGAAGACATTGGATGCAAGTGGGCCTAAGTCCGAAGAAATGACAACCATTTGTAAGCGTTCGTGAAATCAGTTATAGATCAAATAGAGTCTTCAGATGAAATCGGTGGATTGGAGTAACTAGTTCTCGATAATACAGCCATTCACAAGCGCCGTGATCTCCAATTGTTGGTTGCCCTGAGCAACTTAGAGGTTGTCTTTTTGCCCCCTTACTCTCGTTGCTTGAATGCAGTCGAAGAATTTTGAGTGGTTTATAAATCCAGGGTCAAGAATTCTAGATTCGAAAAGAAAAAAGAGTTGATGTCTGCAGTTCGAAAATCTATAGAACAAGGAAGTGGTCAAAGTTATCCAAGGTTCTGCAGGCACGCAGGCGAGCATGTTGAGGTTTGCATATAGCGTCAATAATTCCAATTGTTAAGAAAATATGCTATTTTACGAAAAAACAAGAAGCAAAAAAAAAAAAAAAGAGAAAGAAAAAGCAAAAAAGATAGAAAAAGAAAAAAGGATAAAAAAGAGGGAAAAAAGAAAAAAAAAAAAAAAAAAAAAAAAAAAAAGAGAAAGAAAAAGCAAAAAAGATAGAAAAAGAAAAAAGGATAAAAAAGAGGGAAAAAAGAAAAAAAAAAATAGGGCCGTGGTTGGATTATTTCGTTTTTTCGTGTGGATTTATGGAACATAATTTAAGATTTTCGATACTTGGTTTGAAACACTGCGAAAGGTACGAAACTTTGAATTCTTGGTTTGAATAGTTTTGAAAACACTGTACCAGAAATGGGCCAAAAATGGGCCAAAATAGACCAGAAATGGGCCAAAATAGACCAGAAATGGGCCAAAATAGACCAGAAATGGGCCAGAAATGGACCAGAAATGTATCAAAATACACCAAAATACACTAAAAATGGACCAAACTATACCAGAAATGTACAAAAATACACAAAATTACACCAGAAATGTACCAGAATACACCAAAATTGGACCAAACTATACCAGAAATGGACTAAAATACACTAAAAATGGACCAGAATACACCAAAAAAGGACCAAACTATACCAGAAATGGACCAGAAACGCACCAAAATATACCAAAATATACCAAAATGCACCAGAATACACTAAAATACACTAAAATGTACCAGAAATGTACTAGAAATGGACCAAAATACGCTAAAAATGTACCAGAATACACCAAAACTGGACCAGAAATGGGCCAGAAATGGACCAGAAATGGACCAAAATACACTAAAAATATACCAGAATACACCAAAAAGGACCAGAAAAGGACCAGAAATGTACCAGAATACACCAGAATTGAACCAAAATATACCAGAATACACCAGAATACACCGAAAAAGGACCAGAAATGTACCAGAATACACCAAAATTGAACCAAAATACACTAAAATGGACCAGAAATGTACCAGAATACACTAAAATACATCAAAAGTGGACCAAAATACACTGAAATACACCAGAATACACTAAAATACACCAAAATACACTACAAAGGAGGACATACCAGACGTTTGTTAACCCCACGCACCATCTTTAGGCCGATTGTTGTATACTACAATGTTGTGGTGTCAGAAAATTATTTTCTCCACTCTAGAGGTGTAAAAAACTCTATTATGAGATAGTGTTGTTTTTGCATTCATCCGTGTTTTAATGTATGTTGCAGCCAGTGGGCGCGTTATATACAGTCCCATCTTACTCAGTGCAGATACTTCCAAGATATCGGATTTGAGGCATAGCAAGTAGTTTATTTTTTTTTATTTTTATTTTTATTTTTTATTTTTATTTTTTTTGGTTTAGGGAACTCTTCGAGACCATCTGAATCTCCATCCCTGCATGTGGTGAAATATAAACACATTGAGTGAACATCTTCTTTACTACTGTGAACCAGACTACTGTGAACCGGACTACTGTGAACCGGACTACTGTGAACCGGACTACTGTGAACCGGACTACTGTGAACCGGACTACTGTGAACCGGACTACTGTGAACCGGACTACTGTGAACCAGAATGGCATTATCTCTGCCCTTAGATACATCCAAACCCAAATCATCATCCATGTATGTTTAATATTAAGAACTTTACATTCTTGCTTGGGTGGCTGATAAAGAATTTTTAACCCACTGGATTACCATAGGGTCTATGTGCAGTTGAAATCCCTGTATACCAGATGATTTAGGCCAACAGAATAGACAAGTAGATATTAGACAAGTAGACATATTGGCATGTCATCCCATTCTACCATAGGGAAAGAACAAGCAGTGTGTTTTTTATCCCCCGGTTCCCCACGACCCGGGCTCAAAACAACCACCTCTACGCCAAGCATCCGCAGGTCAGCACCATCTCTTGCAAAAACACATACAACTTTGAAATCGACGTGCATCCGTCCACATTGCCTACATCAGGCTTGGACGCCGACTTTAAGTTCGTCATGGAATCTCCTTCAGGGAAATATCTCTAGGACGAAGAGGTGATAGTCTGTGAGTATTTGTTGACTACCACTACAACTCAATGTACATGGTGGATGTCTACCTGAATGAGGTACTGACTATATGACTAGCTAAAATGTGCTTTTGAACTAGGCTGGTATTGATCTCTGGCCCAGTATGAAGGGAGACACGATTACCTCATGTAGATAGTCAAGCGGAGCCTCTTGAGTACGTTTGAGTTATTTAAGGTTAGAAGGAGTAAGTATGGAGTTGAGAATGGAGTTAAGTATGAGTTAAGTATGAGTTAAGTATGAGTTAAGTATGAGTTAAGTATGAGTTAAGTATGATTTAAGTATGATTTAAGTATGAGTTAAGTATGAGTTAAGCATGATTTAAGTATGAGTTAAGTATGAGTTAAGTATGATTTAAGTATGAGTTAAGTATGAGTTAAGTAGACATATCAAAAAGTGTAGGGGCACTGATGTTACTAAGGTAGGATTCTTCGCACACTCTCACACACAGTCTCAGTCTCAGTCTCAGTCTCAGTCTCAGTCTCACCCTCACTCTCACTCTCTCACTCACGCACTCACGCACTTGGTATGTCGCACCGCAGCCACTCTCTTTGGACATGTGAGATTCACCCCAATATATAAGGACAAGCACCCGCAATTTTGCAACACCACAAAGGAGGACAGACCAATTAAATTAGCAATTTAATTAGCAATTTGATTAGTGATTTAATTAGCAATTTGATTAGTGATTTAATTGGCCATTTAATTAGCAATTTAATTTTAATTGGCCATTCAACTAGATTTAACTAGATTTAACTAGCAATTTAACTAGATTTAACTAGATTTAACTAGATTTAACTAGACCGTTTTATTGACACCAATATAATTAGCTTGGGGTTCCTGTGTATGCCTTCGATTCAGATTCCTGGTAATACAAGATCCCATTTCTTCCTAAATTGGTCTTGAGCTTATATCAGACTTTTGTTGTCAATTCTTGGTGTTAAGGTTTTACTAAGGCCTTGGATTCTTCCCTCACTCTTTCCTTACTCTTTCTCTTTTACTTTTTCTCACTCTCACTTTCTCACTCTCACTTTTTCTTTCTCACTCTCACTCTCACTTTCTCACTCTCTAAATTCGCGTCGCCACTTCGCACTAACTACACCCAGCAAAACCACCAAATATTACCAACCACAACTACTTCCACTAAACAAACTACCCAAAGCACCAGCTCTTTTCCATGACATCTATGCAAAACGATACGGATCTCTCCACAGTGTTGGCCAACTTCCGGCAGGAGTCGCCCAGCTCGCTGATCTCCGAGTCGCTATATCAGTTGGAGGACTACTACGAGCGTAAGTTGTGGAACCAGTTGACCTTGTGCTTGGAGGGGATTTTCCTGAACCCGGAGTCGAAGGCGAACAACTTACGCGCCAAGCTCTTCCATAACTTCGTGGCCAAGTTCCAGGAAAAGTTGAACTCCATTAGCGTCATTGACTTTTTGTTGCTGGCTTTTGAGAATGGGGCCGATTGTTACGATAATTTGATTGATTTGAAGGCCTCGTTGACCACTCAACTCTCGAAACTGTTATCGTCTCGCCGCCTCGAAGAATTGGACGATATTATTGCTGCCGATGAAGCTATTGTTTATATCAACTTGCAGATTGTTCGCCAGGTTTTGTTGCACAAGTTGACGGACGCTGACGATATCTTGGACTCCCTCAATGACAAGTTTGACTCCACCTTGCAGAATGAATATAGCTCCAAGATCAATGCCGCCTACTACTTGACCAAATGCCTGCAGTACAAGATCTCCGAGAACTACAATCTTTTCTATACCAATGGCTTGCTCTACTTGTCGCTGATCAACACGCCCATGTCCGAGCCTGAACGCGTGTCGTTCTGCTATGATCTCTGTATTGCTGCGTTGTTGGGCGATAAGATCTACAATTTTGGCGAATTGATCCTCCACGATATCTTGGGGTCCATCTCCGACCCTTCAAACGACTACTACTGGTTGCACGAATTGATCCACCACTTGAACTCGGGCAACTTGCAGAAATTTAACGTGGTTTTGAAGTCGGCTCTTGCCAAGGCTCCACAACTCGCCCACCACCAGCCCTTCTTGAACCAGAAAATCGTCATCATGGCGTTGTTGGAGTTGGTCTCTTTGAAGCCTACCACCAACAAGAGGTTGCTGTTCTCAGAGATCAGTGAAGTCACCCACACGCCGCATGACCAGGTGGAGTTTTTGATCATCAAGTGTTTCTCTCTTGGCTTGATCAAGGGATTCATCAACCAGATCGAGCTGGTCTTGGTGGTCACGTGGTTGCAGCCCCGTATCTTGAACTTGGACCAGGTCGAGGCCTTATACCACCACTTGGTTGACTGGGACAGAAAGGTCGACACTCTCTCGCGCGATGTGCATGCTAATGGTGGCACCATCTGGGCCGGTGTTTAAGTTGAAGTGATTGAAACATAAGTTCAGAGAAGGCGAATGGGAGAGTACAGAGAAATGTCTGGGGGATGCATGAATGAAGTGAATCACAAAGATCGACGAGAGGACACTCAGAGAAAACTATTGACTTACTCAGTATTGGAGCTTTCAAGAAAACTGGAGTCTTACTCAATCTTGGATCTCAAATGATTAACACGATAGTCAATAGAGACTCGGGACGAGGCTGTCGGAAGATTCAAGAAGTTTGAGAGAAACTGGATATCTGACTCAAGAAGATTCGTCCCCAGGGATTAATTGAAAACTCGAAAATTCAGTGATCCAAGATGACTTATTAAATTTTTTATTACTCATTATGATTACTCAGAGATTGGACCAAACATTGGAGAAGATCCGAGAAGATCCGAGAAGTTTATGAGATTTCAATTGGTTAATCAAAACCTATGATCATTGGAGGCATATAAGTCCAAAGACACGTGCTCCAGCGATCTCCCTATCGTCCTTCTTTCTATCCTTATCCTGTTCTCCGTCTATCCCAGGATGATCAATACGTATGGCAATAGAAGAGGATACTAGAACCTTTAGATTAGAATTGTATCAACAGCCCAAAAGTCCTCGCGGCTTTTAGTGCCCCTCCACCCGATGCAGTTTCTTGGCATCGTCGTCCTCCTCGTCGCCAAGCTCAAAAAGGGTATTGCTGGCGGTGGAGGCGGAAGGCACGTGGTCCACGTCAGCTGACTCGTACTTGGGAGGCTGGTCCGGCTGGCTCAACTCAAAGCTGTCCCGAGTCCGGGCCTCGTCGTCACTGTGGCTCATCAAGGACACGTCGTCCAACTCAAACTCATGGCCATGGGGAAGACTGCCTCCTTCTTCGCCCTCTCCTTCACCTGTAGAAAGCTGCTGGGACACTGCCAACATGTAGGACGTTTCCGTGGGTCTCCATAACCAGGCCACGCCCAAGAAAATGACAAAGAAGATGAAACTGGGCCAGAACTCCACGAAGAAGTACGAGCCCTTCCAGTTGGAGTTGATCATATCATCATTGGACAACGACAACACAATGATACTGGAGAGCACAAGCCCAGCCACCGTCAACAACACAGACCCACTGATGATACGGGCCAAGTTCTCGTACAACTGTAACTTGATCACCTGTCTTTGCTTGTGTAACTTGGTGGTGGTCAGCTTGATGGACACCAAAATGGCAAGGTAGTAGCCGGCCAAGGTGATGGTCACGGGGATCAACGGAAGAATATCCCACACGGTTCCATCGTACGCCGAGTCAAAGTCCGTGGTCACGGAATTAGCTATGTTGAAGTTGTAGCTTCCCACCAAGTACAACATGGACGCAGCAAAATGCACTCCTGCAAAGATCTTGCAGCGGGTCATGATTTTCTTGGGGAGTTTCAAAACCACCACTCCGTAGCCCAAAGCAATAAGGAGCAACAAGAAAAACGAGAAGGTGGTCTTGAGAGAACTCAAAATCGACAAGAACACTCCATACACGCGAACAAACCATGTGGTCCGCAGCGTACGGTTGACCAAATCGTAGTAAGACCAAATCACAAGGGTATCAAATGTCAAAAACGCCAACATGGCCATCAAGTACCTCTGCAAAGGCAAGATCTGGTTCTTGTCCTTCTTCTTGAAGAACTGGAAGCCGTATAAGGCCAAAGCCACGGCATAACAAAGCGTCAAGATGCCGTATGCCGGCAACTTGGGGATTTCCAGCGCACTCAAGTAGCCAAAGGCATTCTGGAATGACACGTAGCCCTCATAGCGTACCTGGTCAAGGATGGCCACAGAGGACACACAGTAGTAGCCCGTTTCTAGCACATGATAGGTCAAATTTGTCTTGCCCGTTCCCGTCAATTGGCCCACGTGAATGGTGGTATTGGAGTAATCGCCGTCAATCAAAAACGTGCCAAATTCCAGCGGGCTGCAAAAACCCCGGTCAATGGCCAACTCGTCACAGATATATTTGGTGGACTGGGGGGAAATGGCCTTGCCCAAGCGGTGGAGATCCTTGATGGCAAAAATCACATAGTTCACTTTAGCTGTCAGCTTGCCCTTGGCCTTGTCTGCTACGGAAAAATGGTCTAAATTAATGGAGATGTGAGGCGAGAAACTGCCACCCCAGTCTTTTTTGGAGTACATGCCCTCACACACCTGCAGGTAGGCACCGTCATTGAAGACGACTTGGTTTGCTGTCACCACGGCGCACAGCGCTAAGAAGAGAGGGACGAGAAGCATGCTGGGGAGAGGAGGTGGAATGACTTGGCGTTGTAGCGCGGGCGACCACGGGTCGCGTGACGAGGGTCACGTGCGCAGTGGATTTGTAGGGTGATAAAGTGCAGCCAAGGAACCAGGGCAGCATGGGGATGATGAATTTTTTGTTAATTTAGCCATGGCAATTTCAATCTGTTTCAGAGTCTGTGTTGGTTTGGGTCCTGGTAAATCTGGCGTATTTGTAGAGCTAGGTAAGTCTGGACATGGGCTCATAACCAGATTTCACCAGTAGAGACTCTACTGTACTACTGTACTATACTCTACTGTACTAGTGTACTATACTCTACTGTACTACTGTACTATACTCTACTGTACTAGTGTACTATACTCTACTGTACTACTGTACTATACTCTACTGTACTAGTGTACTATACTCTACTGTACTACTGTACTATACTCTACTGTACTACTGTACTATACTATACTGTACTAGTGTACTATAGTGTACTGTACTAGTGTACTATAGTGTACTGTACTAGTGTACTATAGTGTACTGTACTACTGTACTATACTCTACTGTACTACTGTACTATACTCTATTGTACTACTGTACTATACTCTACTGTACTACTGTACTATACTCTACTGTACTACTGTACTATACTCTACTGTACTACTGTACTATGCTCTACTGTACTAGTGTACTAGACTATACTGTACTACTGTACTATACTCTACTGTACTACTGTACTATACACTGTACTACTGTACTTGACTATACTGTACTAGTGAGTATAGTAGTTGTCAACGAGTACCTAGCATGTACGGGGAACGGTACTTCGTGGATATGTTGTAATCAGGCCACTGAAAAACAATAGAACTGTACAGACTTTAGACGAACAAAAAGTATAAGAGGTGCTGTGGCCCCGTCACATGGGACTTTGGTTTTGTAAGGTACAACTTACAGATCCCTGTATATTAATATATACTAAAGCAAAAGTTGAAAAGTGCAGTATTCACTAGTACAGTGGTACAGTAGTCACTAGTACAGTAGTACAGTAGTCACTAGTACAGTTGTACAGTAGTCACTAGTACAGTTGTACAGTAGTCACTAGTACAGTTGTACAGTTGTACAGTAGTCACTAGTACAGTTGTACAGTTGTACAGTAGTCAGTAGTACAGTGGTACAGTAGTCACTAGTACAGTTGTACAGTAGTCACTAGTACAGTTGTACAGTTGTACAGTAGTCACTAGTACAGTAGTACAGTAGTCACTAGTACAACAATGCCTATTACCAAATCAGCAAGTGGTGGGGTGCTTTCAGTTGAGGACGAGACGAAATCCTCCTGCATTATAGGCGGCCAAGTATAGTGGTCGGGCACACCATAAGAAATGGTGATAGTCATGGTTTGTAAAATTGATGCATCTATACTATGGTAGTTGAATAAGGTAGTGGCTAAGTACTGGGTGTGTAGTGGTGGTGGTTGGCCGCAGTACCCTTGAGAGATATGAAATGTTCAAGTGAAGTGGAAAGAAGCCATCACTTGTCTGCCTCTCAGATTCAACCTTTCGCAAATTTCATTTGGAATATGTAGATACTGAATTCTGGGCCATGCACAAAGTGTTCCAGATCCCGTTCATCTGATAATCTGTTTCACCCAAATTTCAGACACTTTCAGTTGTTCTGAGACAGAACCTTTAATAGCACTTCTTTCATGGAACATTCTGTCAATCTTTCGAGAGCTTCAATAAGACAGACATCTTCTTAGACACACATTTATCAAGAAATGACCAGTCGATTGATCAATTCAATTCAATCTATCAACACAATAAAAATCAAATGGAAAATCGATTCATGTCGATTCTCTCTCAAACTTCTACATTTACTCGAGTTGCTCGAGTCGCTTGATGAGCTTGGCCTCCACATCCGACCAGTTCTCCATCATGCCCTTGTAAAACGATATTTTCTGGTCACAAAGATCAGCCATGGCCTTCTTTAGCTGCGCCTTGTTGAATTCATCCCAATTGGGGTACTCCTCGTTGATGATGCGGCTGGTCAAGTCGTTCACCAACAACGTTTGGGCGGAGATCTCGCTTTCTAGCTGCAGAATCCGGTTCTGGAGCTTCCATTTTTTGTTTTCAGCTTGTGAAGACCCGATGTGCGGCGTTGCCGATGTGGAGATGGTATCTTTGATGAGCTGGGCTGTGTTGTTGACCAACCCACCAGAATATTGGCCAATAAGAGCGGGGTTTGGTGCCGAATAATGCGCTTGACCATGTGCTGAATGGACAGTTCCACTGAGATTGGCCAAATCCGTGCGTGCCTTATGCAAGTAGTCCTGGAGCACCTGCAAATCGATCTTCTTGTTGTGCTGCAACTCGATTAGGTTGGTGAGCCGGATAATGTACTTCGAGCAGTCTTTCAACGCCACCAAAAACGACTCGTCCACGTGCTTGTATAGCTTGGCCCAATTTTCCGAGAAATACACGAGCGATTCTGAGAAGATCCGGAAATTGGCCGTGACATTGGTCTCTGTTTCCAAAATCCCCATGTTCTTGGACCCTTCTGCACCTGCTTCGGCCTCCAGCGTCTTGGACGACTCGTTGAGCGCCGCCAACTTGTTGATCTGGTGCAGGAACGCCTCGTAGTCCGTCTTCAAGTCGCTATTCTTCTTGTTCAACTTGGAGAAAATGCGGTCCAACTTGACCAAGTTTTCGTAAAGCTTCTTCAATTTGTCGCTGATCTCCAAAATATCCTTATTGGTCTCTCGCTTGTGCTTGGAGCTGGTGAAGAAGTTCATCACTGTTTCCGTGAGCAATTCCTCGTTCACTACCTTGCCCACAATCAGCGACTCTGAGTCTTCATCTTTCAAGATCTTGAGGTTCTGCGTGAAGGTGGCCCACTCGGCTGAATCACTAATGAAGTAGTGGAACACTGAAGACTGTGAGAGCAATTTGTGCTGGCAGATGTACGAGATAAACCGATCAAGCGAATGAAGCCGTTTATGCACAAATGGCGTGCTGAATGTATCGCCCGTGAGATACTTGAAGTTCAGCTTTGCAGGGAGAGGAGGAACAAGTAGCTGGGGGAAATCCGCCATCAAACAGTCGTGGAGAAAGCGGAAATCACCGTATCTGCGCCGGACCTTCACCGTTGAAAAGCCCTCTTCGGCTGTTTTCGCCTGTAACCGTAACACATCCGGGTGGTTTGTTTTAGTCACCACAAGGTACGAGATGAACGCCTTGGAGTTGCCATCCCGGTCGCTGAGGGGGTCGCTGACCTGCAGGCAAATGTCGTACTGGGAAAACTTGTCTGCCATTTTCAGGAACGCCTGGATCTGGCGCCATTCCTCTTTGGCCCCTGCACTGGACGTACCCTGGGATCCGCTGGACATACCCTGGGCTGTACTTGGCTGTTCACCTCCGTCGCTGGAGCTGCTTGGAGCCTGGTTCGAATGGATGCTTTCCTGCGTAAGATTGGTGCCCAAACTATCACTTTGAGTCATTTCCGGCTCCATATTCTGGTACGTGTTGGCCGGGTCCGTATTCTTCTCATAAGAGCTTTTTGCGTGTAAATCCTCAGTCTGAGCATTTCCGGAGCCATTTCTTTCGGTAGGGGTGTCACTTGGCTGATCAGGTGTGTTTTCTTGGGATTCAGGGGCACTGGGAGAGACCTTTTGGGTGAAAACGGGGTCCAGGGGAGCTGAATCCTCGGAAATTTCAGGAATTGGCTCGTTTTTTCGCTCAAAATCCTCATGGCCATCTTCCGTATCGATATTTCCTGTCAATTCGGGCGTTTGGTGGGCAGAGCCTGCTCCTGCATGGAAATAGGGAGTTTCAGGGTCCCTAGGGTCAGTTTCAGGGTCCAGAGAGCCGGAATTTGGGGGGAATGTTGCGGATTCCGAGACGGATTCAGAAACGGCGTGCTGGTCGATTGTCTCTTCACGCCGGTCCCATTTGACGGACGTAAATGGATCTTCAGGTGTCATGGTGGGGAGAAATAGAGTAAGTGAGGCGCTCAGTAATGTTATCAGTGGTACGCGCACGACCTTTAACTGGTAAAAGGGATAATTAATCAGAAGACAAAACTATACTAATTTCTATATTCCTATATTCTAATTTATTCTAATATAAGCATTGCTTACATTCTTGTTGTTGTTGGGTTTCAGGTTTTTTCTGTGGTTCTTGTGGTACTTTTGGTTGCCACTTTCTAAATCACCAACCACACTCCGGTTCCGATGACTGCGGCTCCAATCACGGCTGTGATAATACTGGCTCCGGCAGTGTCCTTGGGATGCAAGGTGAGTGGCCGCGCTGTGGTGGTTAATTGGCCATAACCAGCAGCAGGATTGCCAATGGATGTACCTCCGGTATTGGCAGTATATGGACCCGGCAAATCTCCTACACGCAAGTTCTGGATCACCTCCAAAGCACTCATTTGCTCGCCCAAGCCCCAGTTCCCATCGTAGGAGTTGTTGAGCCACGATAAACCACACGTATGGCCATCAAGACCTCCGGAACATGCCGACCACGAGGCCGCATTGGCCGAGTCCACAAGCCATGTACGGATGGTGTCCCAAGTCTCCGGCACCAAGACCGACGTCAAACCCAAACACCGAGAGAAGTAAGCCTTGAAAGAACGCTGGTCATTGTTGCACGTGGCATAGTCGGATGTGGTCAGCTGACATGCACGTTCATACATGATCTGGGCATCCGCAGACTTGTTGAAGAAGAAGATTTGCGAAGCATGCAAAAGATCTTTCGTCCGAGTAAGCCATTTCTCGTCCAATGTATAATTGTACAAGTAAGCACAACCTGCCAACATGAGCCCTTGGTTATAAGTCCACTGCAACTTGGTGACATTCAGACAATTGTTGTTGATCTTGACACCATCATACACAAACCACCAGTCTCCCTCGGTCAACAAACCCACTCCATACATCCAATCAAACACCTTCTCGGCCCACTCCACATAGGTATCGTTATTGGTGTAACGAGCCAAGCGAGCAGCCATATGGAATAACGCACCGTTCGACACAGAGTTCTTATAGTCGTAGCCCGAATTCCACTGGAAAATCTGCCACCGGAGCCCTCCATTACAATCCCCCATATCCCACCGAGCACTCATGGTATTGAACACAGCCTGGGCCAACGAAAGCCAGGCCAACTTCGGATCTTCCGGATTAGTAAAGTTCTTCTCTGCTGCTGCCATCACCGCGATGCCCCAAAACGACTGGTCATCATTACCTTCCGTAGTGGACTGGTTGAGGGGAATATAATTGTAGTCATTGCCCACCTGGTAGGTCAAGGCGGTCTTGATTAACTCATCATAGGTGTTGTTTTCCATGTAGTACGAGTAATCCACCATACTGCCCCAGGCACCGCCCGCCTGCCACCAATAGTAGGGCCAGGTGAACATGCCAACGGTGCCTCCGTACTTAGAGCCGTCGTAGTAGTCTAGGAGGCCCTGGGCCACGAGCGCCGCCGCATGTTTGATGCTGGTGACATTGTTGGTATCTAGAGGGATACACGAAACCACAGCCACGAGAAGGGGGAGGAAATAGAGCTTCATGGTTGGGGAGGAAGGGGTGAAACGCGTGAAAATGGGCGCATCCATGAGAAAGTCACGTGCGACAGCGCGTGATATGATTTCAGTCATGAGACATTCACGTGTGACCACACGTGATGTCGTAATAAATCAATCACGTGTTCATATTTTCGGTCACGTGTTAGGCTCCTGGTCTCCTTGTCTCCTAGTCTTCTTGTCTGCTAGTCTCCTCCACTCATTCCAGTCTGTTCCCTTCATTCACTCCATTTCTATCACGTGTATCATGCATGTAACGAATCACTTGGATGTTCTTCTTTTTTATTTGCTGGACTGTTAATGGATGAGACACAACAGACGGGGGAGTGCGGGCTTTATATGGGCCAGGACTTGCTTGGCGCGACTTAAACGGTTCCATTGTTGGCAGCCGGCTGTGTATGCAGGATAACCATCACCAATAACTCCAATATAGCATTTATGATTTGTTCGTATTCGGCAACTTTAAATTGATGACATCCAATTTATCCTGAATGATGTGATCTACCACTAGCATGTCTTGGATGTATGCATATGTAATATGTGCACTACCTCTTGGGCAAACAGACTCACCCACCTCTACCCCAAGTCTAATATACCAGGCCAAAATCGCCAAAAACTCCGGTCAAAACTCCGGTCAAATCAGCTCAAAATCTTTAGGTCTGTATAGTCCATAATGTATGTTCTAGTTTCAAAGAGTCTTGTTAGATGTTGTGCAAGAGTCCACCCTAGTTAATGTATGGGAAACGTAGAGGAAACGTAGAGGAAACGTAGAGGAAACGTAGAGGAAACGTAGAGGAAACGTAGAGGAAACGTAGAGGAAATGGCGACCCTTATATAGTTCACGTACGGTCAGTATTAATGACACAAAAAGGGCTTTGTACACAAAAGCGATATGCACCACGACGCATATTGTGCGTTAGTTTCAGATCTGAAACATTGCTGTTCGAGCACTATATAAACGGGGCAATTCCCCTCCAGTGCATGCGCTTTTTGGCTGCAATTGCCACCACCCCAATCTCTGTCAACTCCACTTCTCTACAATCCACCACCAACCTACCATCAACACATCTTGAGTACATCATCGAGAATCCGACAAACCTTGCTAATTCATTGAACCACAGCTATGGACTAGAAATGTGAACTACAGCTGTGAACTACAGATGTGAACTACAGATGTGGGCTAGAAATGTGAACCTTCAGTCGTCTTTATTGATGATTTGTGTGAATTATCAGGTAAATTCACCAAACCTTACGAACAGTCAAGATCGAAACACTGGTAGGATTGAGAGATGTCATGGAAAGTTATGTCTAAAGATTATATAATCTCATATTTTTTGTACGTCCTACTCGTTATCAATGATAATTCTTATTTTGGAATCTCAAGTGAAAAATGGAGAGATAATACGTTATTTTATTATTGTATCTGGTTCTATGGGGGCAGAGGGACATTTTTACTTTCAGAAAAGAGTTGAACTAAGAGCATTAATATGGACCCTTGAGCCGACTTTTTTCAATGGTCTTTGTTAGGATCAGACTGCAAAGCGTGGTAAACGTCCATGGTAGAACCCTGTCTACCACAAGTACCGAACAGCAGTATTAGCATAGAGTATAGACTAGTATATACGATAGACTAGTATACACTTTTAGATTCTTGTTGGTTCCGGTACTCTGCTATAGTTCATTCGCCGACGATTCATCAAAAGAAGCATTTGAGCTGCCTATATAACTTTTAACAGAAGGGTGGTTTGTATATGGCTGATAAGAAGCCTTATACAATGGACATTACCGGTATCAGGCAGAGAGGCTTCACAAAACCTAAAGAGGTAGAGCACTACCTATGGTGCATCTGACAAGACTAGTACAGACTAGTATGGGGTAGTATAGACAGGTACCGGATGGTATGGACCAGTCTAGTACAGACTAGTACACTAGTTTATGAGTTCACTCTTGGATAAGAGTAGTATTCTATGTTGATGAATACCCAGTGACAGCAGTGAATAATGCCTTGAGGTTGCGGTAAAGGAGAAAGCCTAAATACGGGCCACGATTTATTGAACCACATGATCAGATGTTAGAGAAGCCATCCCATGCCCGAGTTATATGAAGCTCTAGGCCAGGATCAAGATTTCCTCGCTTCTTCCTTACATGGACAATCCAGCCTCCAATAGCAAGAACTTCATTCTTGCTTTATTTAAGAGGTACGAATTTGTGTTTATGGAAGCAACAAGAACTAAAACCTTCATGAACTATTTTACCTCCACTCTGAGTAAGCACTGCAACATCTGTGCAGAGTGGTGTCCAGCAGCTGAATCAGTGAGTTGTTCCGAGTGTGAGAAAAGCTTCCATATGATCTGGCTTGATCCTCCGCTTTTAAAGAAACCAAGCAGGGGCTTCAGTCGGTCGTATGCGCTATGTACCAAGAAACACGAGTTGAAGCACCAAAGCAAAAAAATGTTGATGCTTTAACACGACAACAGATTCACCAATCAAGATGAGCTATCTAACCATGAGGAGGATTTGCCTCGGCTTGAGACTCTCGTGGAGAAGAAAACAACCAAGGCCATTGAATACCTCAACAAAGACAGTGATTTCTCTCTGATCGAAAGGAGACTACGCGATTTGAACCCAGGATTTGAACCCAGGATGTGGGGCCAGTTATATGAAGCTCTAGGCCAGTTATTTGAAGCCAGGATTTGAAACCCTGAATATGTCAAGCATTCTAGATTTCAAATGATTCCATCACGAAAGGGCTCTGGTTCAGTTCCACAAGACTGTCATTAATCGAAAAGTCACTCTTCGTAGCGCAATGGGTTCTTTACTGGCATCAATGGATGGTGCTAGCAACCGTAATGCAGTGTAGAGAAAAGAAGGGTATGCCTATAGTAGTAGTACTAGAGTAATGGTTTAGTGCCAATTCCAATTCTAATGAACTACTTTACTCTATACTACCAGTACCCAGTGGTAGCTTCGTGTAGTATGAGTCACACTGGAATATTAATTAATACTAGTGAGTGAAATATATGAGTTAGTAAAACGCTACTAGGAACTACGCTAAGTCTGTGGTCTGTACTACTAGACTATAGTAGTCAGTATTATAGTAGTCAGTAGTCAGTATTTATAGTAGTCAGTAGTAGTAATAATAATAATAATAGTAGTAGTAGTAGTAGTAGTAGTAGTCAGTAGTAGTAGTAGTAGTAGTAGTAATAGTAATAGTAATAGTAGTAGTAGTAGTAATAGTAATATGTTAGACTCACCATAGGTAGACACACTACCCATAGAGGTATTATCAAGCCTACAAATGCCAATGACTCCTCCAAGGCACCATACCCCGTGACTTGGCTTCACTTCTCTGGTACCCACAGGTTAGCTATATAATTACTAGGATTCGTACTTATTGCGAATTTATCAACGAATGAACATAACTTCCAGTATTAGACATATTCAAGAATCTTACAATAGTCTAATATAGTGTAGTACAGTGGTACAGTAGAGTATAGTACTGTAGTACAGTATAGTAGTACAGTGGTACAGTAGAGTATAGTACAGTGGTACAGTAGAGTATAGTACAGTAGTACAGTAGAGTATAGTACAGTAGTACAGTAGAGTATAGTACAGTAGTACAGTAGAGTATAGTACAGTGGTACAGTATAGTAAAGTACAGTAGTACAGTAGAGTACAGTACAGCAGTACAATAGAGTATAGTACACTAGTACAATAGAGTATAGTACAGTAGTACAGTATAGTAAAGTACAGTGGTACAGTAGAGTACAGTACTGTAGTACAGTATAGCATAATATAATCTATAATATAATATAATGTATAGTGTAGGATCCACCAGGTAGTGTCTTACCTATTGAGGTATTTGAGCCCTCACTGTGTAATCCTAACAATGGCCATATTAAGACGCTAAGACCCAACAATGCATGATGTTGGGACGGCGTTCAGTGCTATTGTTCGTGCTAAGTCGCAAACCCTCTTCGGTAAAAGTATTTAAGTACCTCAGATTTCTTTCTCTGAGGAATCATCGGCGAATGAACATAGTAAATAGAGTACCTGACGAAACCGGAATCTAATAAATATTACTTAAAAATTATTTATAAATTACTTAAACTACTTGAACTACTAAACTACTTGAACTACTTGAACTACTTAAACTACTTAAATTACTAAACTACTTGAACTACTTAAATTACTTAAACTACTTAAATTACTAAACTACTTGAACTACTTAAATTACTAAACTACTTGAACTACTTAAATTACTTAAATTACTAAAATACTTAAATTACTTAAATTACTTCAACTACTTAAATTACTAAACTACTTAGATTACTTAAACTACTAAACTACTTGAACTACTAAACTACTTAAATTACTTAAACTACTTAAATTACTTAAACTACTAAACTACTAAACTACTTAAACTACTAAACTACTTAAACTACTTGATGTTAGATTCTTGTTGAACGTATTGTACTATGTTAACTATTTATCCGTTGATGGTTCCTCAGCAAGAGGAACCAGTGCGATTTATATAGCCTTTGAAGAGAAACGTGGCAGTGAAAACTCTTCACCAAGAACAATGGTGATGATTGTTCGTGGCATCTTCGAAAAGGGGCCATCATTGTTTATGGTCGAACGCCGTCCCACGGCGTTCGTAGTAGCCCTAAATAGGATCGGGCAGAGAGACTTTCTAATCCCTCCATAGGTAGGTTACTACCCATGGCGGATCTGACACTTGAACTACTAAACTACTTAAACTACTTAAACTACTAAACTACTTGAACTACTAAACTACTTAAATTACTAAAATACATAAATTACTAAAATACTTCAATTACTAAACTACTTGAACTACTAAACTACTTAAATTACTAAACTACTTAAACTACTAAAATACATAAATTACTCAAATATTATCCATTGCTTAATAGAATCCGGAAAAATACATCCGCCTCTACTTCCCGTACTACGAGCACCACGCCAAGCAGCTAGCATCTGCGGTCTTTCCAACAAGTACGATGTGGACGTGGACTACCTCGCGTCCGTGGCACGCTCACCCGAGAAGTACTCCAAGCTTCGGCTCCACAAGCTGGAAAAATCTACCGTGTGCAGCACAGATCCCCTCCACGACGAATTCTGTCTTCGTCCCCGTGCCTTGGTTCACACACGATGTCCAGTAATATGTCTAGATAAGAGTAAATACCACTGGAGTTTCAGCGAGGGAACAAAAGCTGTACTTTGGCTCTAGAGACTCGGGTCTTGAGAATGTTTTCGACTTGCGTGTTTATAGTCTCCGGTGTAGGTGTCTCAATTTCTGTGTCTAAATTTCTGTGTCTAAATTTCTGTGTATCAATTTCTGTGTCTAAATTGCTGAGTTTCTAAATCTCTGTGTCTAAATTTCTGTGTCTAAATTTCTGTGTCTAAATTTCTGTGTCTAAATTGCTGACTTCGATAGAACCAAGACCATCAACCCATGGGTGGTTTCGTTTTCCACGGTAAAAACAATACCAAGTCGTTGTTGAACGGTTGTATTCCAGGTACCAGAAAGAGAGTTGTTGCCTTGAGAAAGTTCTTGTAAATTGATACCTCCAGAAGAGCTTTGGAGAAGGTCAGCTTCAAATGGATTGACACCGCTTCTTAGTTTAGTAAGGGTAGATTCCAGACCCCTGCTGAGAAGAGAGCCTTTATGGGTACGCCCAAGAAGGACTTGGAGTAAATCCTGTTTTCTAACTTCAATTTGTGACTGACTAAAATTGTGACTGACTAAAATTGTGACTGACTAAAATTGTGACTGACTAAAATTGTGACTGACTAAAATTGTGACTGACTAAAATTCTGACTGACTAAAATAGTGACTGACTAAAATTCTGACTGACTAAAATAGTGACTGACTAAAATTGTGACTGACTAAAATTGTGACTGACTAAAATTCAGTTTCTAACTGTCTAAGTGTCCAACTCTATATCTTTTAGTACACTCATTTAGTGCTCCTCACATGAAAACATCAAAATCATCAGCTTATCTAACATAAGCTAAACCAGATTAGTCCCATTTTTCATTTGAGCTACAATTCTTCTTTCTTCTCTTTATATAATAGAATAAAGACATTTCGTTACTAAACCGTTAAGACTAGATTAGCAAGTGGGGGAAATTAGACCTTGTAATTGAACTTCAAAAGATCAGCTTGGGTGCCTACTGTTCTGGTGAGCTCCACGAGGTACTGGTGTTCTAATGGTGTGGATGGAGGGTTTGGGGACGAATCATCTGTAGCCTCTAATGACATGGAGAGCCCAATGGAGTCAGTTGATTTGGATTCTGAGTCTTCATTTTCTGATTTGACTAACTCCCTTGGGTTCTCCAAATCGTTCATGAACTTCTTGACTTTTATGAATATTTCTTTTCAGTATCCAGAATCCAAGTGCTTGATTTCGCCATAGGTGGAGGTCATGCTCTACTTATCGAGGTACTTTAAATCCTAACCCTCCAATTCTAACAATAGAAATTCCGTAAACCCCCTGTATCAGTCATAATACGAGGTACCACAAGAAGGGATTTTCCACAAGCACCTAGCCACACCACCGGCCGACTGGGCGACAACTTACACAGCCCGTTTCGACCCATGACTTGTGAATTCAGATTTATCGCTCCAACACGAATATAATGGATATAGATCTTTAATGGATTTCGAATTTTAGGGAGATACATTAGTACATTTAGGACTTTGATCAAAGTACCATTCATATCCACATCAATTCGGAAGTTCCTCATCTGATTGGTAGCGGCAAGAATGCATTTGGTCGTAGTGTTGAACTCCTTCTTCATTTCTATGGTCACGTGACTTGTGGCTGTACTGTATTGTGGCCTAAAAATAATGGATCTTCTCTACTCTACAATACCATCTGACTTACTATACAATACCATCTGACTTACTATACAATATCGTCTGACTTACTATACAATACCATCTGACTTACTATACAATACCATCTGACTTACTATACAATACCATCTGACTTACTATACAATACTAATCTATAGAAACACTATAACCAGTTTTATAATAGGATAAAGAGATTTCGTCACTAAACCGTTAAGAATAGCTTAGCAAGTGGGGGAAATTATACCTCCTTGAGGAGTTCCCTCTCTGTTTTTGAAAGCATTACTACACCACTTTTTGATAAAGCTCCAACTATTTCAACCGGTGAACATCCAAGGATGGAACTTACTTGCCTGGGGATGAATTTGACGACAATCATTCTTCATTATTGACAATAGCGTTTTTTATTATTGACGACAATCGTTCTTTATTATTGACAATAGGGTTCTTCATTATTGACAATAGCGTTTTTTGTTATTGACAATAGGGTTTTTTATTATTGACAATAGCGTTCTTTATTGACAATATCATCGTCATTATTGACAATATCATCCTTCATTATTGACAATATCATACTCCCGTCTCAGTTGTAAGATGTATGCACCTCGTTGTTCAGCATAAGTCTCCCATTGATGTTCTGTCGATCCCGAAAATCTCTCTGGTGTTAGAATCGTCTTTGTAATGTTAAAGTAAGGAGTTAGGTATTTAATCACGAAAACCACTTTGAATCGCCGACATTCGGCCGTGTCGAAAGGTCTTCTTGTACCTTGAATACTCTTCAATATCCGTCAAATAAGCCCACCATATAAACACTCTCACTTCATCAGCTCGAAGGAGACTCCGAATTTGTGGTTGGTTTTTTAAATAAAGTAATGAAGATACCTGGATGTTTGCTCTGAAAAGAGTAAAGAACCAGTTATCGTCTTCAACCAAAACCTTATTATTGACAATATGGTTCTTTATTATTGACAATATGGTTCTTTATTATTGAAAATAGGGTTCTTTATTATTGACAATAGGGTTCTTTATTATTGACAATAGCGTTCTTTATTATTGACAATATGGTTCTTTATTATTGACAATATCATTCTTTACTATTGACAATAGCACGGAATCTAAGCAGTCATAGAAGGTCTACTTTGACGATTTAGGCGAGCAAAGCTCGATTTCACACTTTCGCATTTTGATGCGTCGTTTGAGTCGTCTACAATTCCTTTTTTCGAAACCAAAAAGGCTCTTGCCATTCATTTATAGAGGTGATTATTATATATGAAGAAAGATCACTCGACCTGAGCCAGTATTGGTAAGCCGCTTTTCCACAGAAACTGCAGATACCAATCTACGTTGCACTCTATGAACATAGACTGGCCTCACTCTAGTATATACTATTTGTACTCTGTATACTAATACTACTCCATATACTAATACTACTCCATATACTAATACTACTCCATATACTAATACTACTCCATATACTAATACTACTCCATATACTAATACTACTCCATATACTAATACTACTCCATATACTAATACTACTCCATATACTAATACTACTCCATATACTAATACTACTCCATATACTAATACTACTCCATATACTAATACTACTCCATATACTAATACTACTCCATATACTAATACTACTCCATATACTAATACTACTCCATATACTAATACTACTCCATATACTAATACTACTCCATATACTAATACTACTCCATATACTAATACTACTCCATATACTAATACTACTCCATATACTAATACTACTCCATATACTAATACTACTCCATATACTAATACTACTCCATATACTAATACTACTCCATATACTAATACTACTCCATATACTAATACTACTCCATATACTAATACTACTCCATATACTAATACTACTCCATATACTAATACTACTCCATATACTAATACTACTCCATATACTAATACTACTCCATATACTAATACTACTCCATATACTAATACTACTCCATATACTAATCCTACTCCATATACTAATCCTACTCCATATACTAATCCTACATAGTCTGTGTAGCTGTATCAGTCTATACCACTCTAGTTAAATCTACATTGCTTTCAAAAGTTAGAATTATTATGCGTCCTGAGGCTCTAACCTGTCTTCGCAATGTAAGTAAGCTTCTAAGGGGATTCTAAGTTATAGGAATCTTCCAGGAACCATGACCTAACGGAAGTCTAAGAAATACTGAAAGCTACTTCTAATAGGAAGTCGCTGGTAGTAATGTCTTTACTAGTATAATGTAATAGGAGGTATTGGTTTTATCTTCAACGCTAATCTTAAGTAGTTCTTGGGCTTTCATAAATGGGCTCTTGTTCCCTTTTGGATCGGGTGCCTTCAGCTGTACCGACATAAAAGTGGGGACATATGTAGAGACTGGAATAGACGGTGTAGGCACAATAAAGAAATTGTTAAAACATAAGCGTAGGTGGGTCTAACACTATTTACAATAGTATGCTACTTTCACTTACATTACACTTACATTACACTTACATTACACTTACATTACACTTACATTACACTTCCACTTACATTACACTTCCACTTACATTACACTTCCACTTACATTACACTTCCACTTACATTACACTTCCACTTACATTACACTTCCACTTACATTACACTTCCACTTACATTACACTTCCACTTACATTACACTTCCACTTACATTACACTTCCACTTACATTACACTTCCACTTACATTACACTTCCACTTACATTACACTTCCACTTACATTACACTTCCACTTACATTACACTTCCACTTACATTACACTTCCACTTACATTACACTTCCACTTACATTACACTTCCACTTACATTACACTTCCACTTACATTACACTTCCACTTACATTACACTTCCACTTACATTACACTTCCACTTACATTACACTTCCACTTACATTACACTTCCACTTACATTACACTTCCACTTACATTACACTTCCACTTACATTACACTTCCACTTACATTACACTTCCACTTACATTACACTTCCACTTACATTACACTTCCACTTACATTACACTTCCACTTACATTACACTTCCACTTACATTACACTTCCACTTACATTACACTTCCACTTACATTACACTTCCACTTACATTACACTTCCACTTACATTACACTTCCACTTACATTACACTTCCACTTACATTACACTTCCACTTACATTACACTTCCACTTACATTACACTTCCACTTACATTACACTTCCACTTAGTATATCATAATCTGTACTAGCTGCCTGTATATTTTGCTAGCAGGTAGAGTGCAGCTCCATACTAGTCTCTTTTAAAAACCATATCTGCATGTGTTGTCACTCTTTGCATATGATTAGACAGCGTAGAGATTTGTAGAGGGACAGGCGGATGTACGTGGAAGTGTGACTCAGCGTGAGGGCCCCTAACAGGCTTGCTGATACCATTGAGTCTCCTACCGTCACTAAAAAAAATGGTTAGTAGCAGATTTCGATTGAAGGATTTAGGAGACGCCAAGAAATTTCTTGGTATGAACATTGTGGTGGGGAATGGATGCACTAAGTTGCTTTTGGGTGGCTATATTGATGGTCTATTGCTAAACTATGGACTTGAATGACGTTCAAATGTTGGACCAGCAGAAGCAAAAGGATTTGAGAAAATTACAAACGATAGACATGAAGAACCTTGTGATGGAACGGAATACCGTGTTATAATTGTAGTGTGCATAGTATTCATTGCATATCCAATAATCCACACCTTCTTACAATGACCACTAACTATAGAACTTCATGTCCATATATTAATGACCACTAACTATAAAACTTCATGTCCATATATTAATTACCATAGTATATCCTATGTAAAGTCCATCACCACCCATATCACTATACATTACCATCCATAATGTTTCCTATTATGTACATCGGTAATTATTCCGCATTATATTAATTCACAGTGGGTTCCACAGGCCATTGTTTGACTGGGGGATTGTTTTACTGGGGGATTGTTTTACTGAGCGATTGTTTGACTGGGAGATTGTTTTACTGAGCGATTGTTTTACTGAGCGATTGTTTGACTGGGGGATTGTTTGACTGAACGATTATTCAACTGAACGATTATTCAACTGAACGATTATTCAACTGAACGATTATTCAACTGAACGATTATTCAACTGAACGATTATTCAACTGAGAAATTATTCAACTGACCAATTATTCAACTGAACGATTATTCAACTGTTCAGCACATTCCTTCACCTTATGGAACAAAGGAAGATTTAACCTTTTTTTCATCTTTGGGAAACAAACCTAATGGTGTCAACAATAGAAGCATAAAGTTATTCTTTGCTGCAAAACAGTTTGTTTTTACATCATTTTCATTGTGGTGAAACTTTCCAAATACCTAAAAGATCCGTTGAACAAACATTCAAGAGCTCCCAAAACACTACTTTGGTACCTCAAAGGCACAACGACATTTGGTCTCATATACATGTTTGAAACATCACGAAATTTTGCATATGCTAAGGCCAGATTTGCTTCAGAGCCTGATGAAGAATACCGATCAATAACAGCGTACATTATAACGCTTGGTGGATCACCAGTACTGTGGAGATCCAAGCTACAGAAAATTATCGCAGTCTCCACACTCAATGCAGAATTGCTTTTTCAAGACAACAGTCATTGAAGCATTGTGGGTCCGGAATTTGTTAGAAGAGATTGATGGTTATTATACAATTCAATTATTATCTGATCGCAAATCGGGCATCAAGCCATTGTACTTTAATAGGTAGCGCACTACCATGCATTCCTATACACATAGTCATAGACAGCCATAGTCTTCTACTCCTCTAGGTACATAGACATATAGACGCATAGAGTTTTAGTCATAGATGTACTGCTATAGTCTAGTTAGTACCGGTACCAGCGATAATAACAAGTAGCAACAAGTAGGAGTAGTAAGTAGTAACAAGTAGGAGTAGTAAGTAGTAAAACGTACTAGTAAAGTACTAGTAAAAAGTAGTAGTAACAATTACTAGTAAAGTAGGAGTAGTAACAATTACTAGTAAAGTAGGAGTAGTAAGTAGTAACAAGTAGGAGTAACATGTAGGAGTAAAGTACTAGTAACATGTAGTAGTAAAAAGTACTAGTAAAGTACTAGTAAAGTAGGAGTAACAAGTAGTAACAAGTAGTAACAAGTGAAGTAGTAAGTAGTAAAACGTAGGAGTAACAGTTAGTAACATGTAGTAGTAGAAAGTACTAGTAAAGTAGGAGTAACAAGTAGGAGTAAAGTACTAGTAAAGTACTAGTAAAGTAGGAGTAACAAGTGAAGTAGTAAGTAGTAACAAGTAGTAAAAGGTAGTAGTAACAATTACTAGTAAAGTAGGAGTAAGTACTAGTAAAGTACTGGTAAAGTAGGAGTAAGTACTAGTAAAGTACTGGTAAAGTACTAGTAAAGTAGGAGTAGTAAGTAGTAACAAGTAGGAGTAACATGTAGGAGTAAAAAGTGTAAAGAAGATAACGCCAGTTCCGCAACGACGGTTGCGGTACCAGGAGGACCTGTTATTAACCAGGGAGTGATATCCAGTGGCTGACTCATACTATAAGACATTGACCTCATAGTCTCATCAAGATATGTAAACACTCTAGGGGAAGTGTTTACTTCAGGGGAAGTGTTTCAGGAATAGGAAACAGAGAGTTGTCAGTGCTCAGTGAAGTATTATCAATACGAGATCTTTTGGTGGGTCTGGTTCTTGGAGGCATCTTGGTATCCCTCCGGGCAGTTGATATTCAATTATCGATACTAACAATAAATGGGGGCGAAGTCCCCTTTATATATTTGGAGACTCTTCCTTCATTACGGCATTCATTGTAACCACAATTGATTGCCGCAGAAAAGCAGGTTGCTGGCTAACCAGTCAGAGTGCGCTCTTTCATTGCTGGTTTTCAACAAAGTACTAGTACCACGTAGTAGTAGAAAGTACTAGTAAAGTACTAGTAAAGTAGGAGTAAAGTAGGAGTAAAGTACTAGTAAAGTACTAGTAAAGTACTAGTAAAGTACTAGTAAAGTACTAGTAAAGTAGGAGTAACAGGTAGTAACAAGTAGTAGTAAAAGGTACTAGTAAAGCAGTAGTAACAAGTAATAATAAAGCAGTAGTAACAAGTAATAGTAAAAAGTAGGAGTAAAATTACTAGTAAAGTACTAGTAACATGTAGTAGTAACATGTAGGAGTAAAAAGTACTAGTAAAGTACTAGTAAATTAGTGGATCTATCTCCTTAAGTCGCATATTGTACCAGCTCGGTTGTTCAACTGGAGGGTAATGGTTGAACAGTAAACCTGAGCAATATTGAGCACTTTTTGCATGGAAACCCTAGGGTATGGTGTTAGTAGCTGGTAATAGAATGCACTTTCAGTCACCGCCTCACTTCTAGAAGCTAAGTTATAAAATAAAATATGATATAGACAAGTCCAAGTCATATATATATCTTAATATCAAAAGATATAATGGATTATGAGGTGATATTGAATATGATAGGGATTATGGTATATATCTTATCAAAAGATATAATGGATTATGACATAATAGGGATTACGTGGTAATAGGGATTATGAGATAATAGGAATTATAAGGTAATAGAAATTATGAGGTAATAGGAATATGATATAATGAATTATATGGTAATAGGAATTATGAGATAATATTGAATAGGGTATATATCTTATCAAAAGATATAATGGATTATGATATATCCAAGAATCTTGCACCATCTATGCTATACTCTGTACCATACTCTATCATGCTACCATACCCACTTTACTAAACTAATATACTCTAATACTCTATTCGATACTTTACCACTATACACTACTAAAGTCTACTACTAAACTCTACTAAACTCTACTAAACTCTACTAAACTCTACTAAACTCTACTAAACTCTACTAAACTCTACTATACACTACTATACACTACTAAACTCTACTAAACTCTACTATACACTACTAAACTCTACTAAACTCTACTATACACTACTAAACTCTACTAAACTCTACTATACACTACTAAACTCTACAAAGAGGACCGGAGTGGCTTATATAACTTTGAGAGAAACTCAGTACCAGAAAACTCCACTACAACAATTTTAGGCAGCATTGTACGAAATACAATAATGACAGTGATATGGAAGTTGCAGCAATCATAGCAGTTCGTGCAATGATGCCTGGCCATTGTTACGATCGGACAAACTAGGCTTCAGGAATCCTCTATGGACAGACCCTCCTACCGTGGATCTAACAATAAATACCTAAACACTCAACACCATGCAAAAATACCAACTCCGCAGTCTATGTCCAAGTCTGATTCTACAACTATGTCACTCAGTCTATACCACCCATTTCAATCTTCGACTCGTGATATGACTATGCAGGAGACTGGTAGTGGAGTAATAGGTTTTTTGGAACCATCAATCCAGTTGTTCCATTACGACCGGGGAAGATAAGAGTATAGGGTAAGGGCTACAGAGAAAGAAAGGGCTACAGAGAAAGATGAGAGTATAAGGTAAGGGCTACAGAGAAAGAAAGGGCTACAGAGAAAGAAAGGGCTACAGAGAAAGAAAGTAATGTTGAGTGTTAGTATAGAGGAGGAAGTACTTCGAGAGATGCACATTCTTGCAATATGTTTTAGTATATATAATATACAGGCATGTGTAGGTTGTACCTTAAAAGACCAAGGTCTAAAGATAAGGTGGTCATTGACTAGTGAAGGATGAGTGAGAGGTGAACCAAAGAGGCAGTCATATTTATTGATACTTGCAATATGTTTTCTGACACTAGGGTGCATGAAATGTCAGGTAAATCTATTGTTCAAGGACCTTAGCCTTTATAAATACCTATAGCTATCAAAAGATATAATGGATTATGAGGTAATAGGAATATGAGATAATGGATTAGGTAATAGGAATATGAGATAATGGACTATGAAGTAATAGGAATATGATATATATCTTGTCAAAAGATATAATGGATTATGACATAATATGGATTATGACATAATAGGAATATGAGGTGATAGGAATATGAGGTAATAGGAATATGAGGTAATAGGAATATGATGTATATCTTATCAAAAGATATAATGAATTATGAGGTAATAGGAATTATGTCAGATCCGCCATGGGTAGTAACCTACCTATGGAGGGATTAGAAAGTCTCTCTGCCCGATCCTATTTAGGGCTACTACGAACGCCGTCCCACGGCGTTCGACCATCAACAATGATGGCCCTTTTTCGAAGATACCAAGAACAATCATCACCATTGTTCTTGGAGAAGAGTTTTCACTGCCACGTTTCTCTTCAAAAGCAATATGAAACGCACTGGTTCCTCTTGCTGAGGAACCATCAACGGATAAATAGTTAACTTAGTACAATACGTTCAACAAGAATCTAACAAATTATGAGATTTTATTGAATATGGTATATATCTTATCAAAAGATATAATGGAATATGACATAATAGGAATATGATATATATCTTATCAAAAAATAATAGGAATATGACATAATATGGATTATGAGATAATAGGAATACGAGATAATAGGAAATATGAGGTAATAGGATTATGAGGTAATAGGAATTATATGGTAATAGGAATATATATATATCTTATCAAAAGATATAATGGAATATGAATATGATATATATCTTATCAAAAGATATAAATGACATAATAGGAATATGATATATATCTTATCAAAAGATAATAGGAATTATGAGGTACTAGAAATTATGACATAATGGATTATATGGTAATAGGAATTATGACATAATGGATTATATGGTAATAGGAATTATGACATAATATGGATTATGAGGTAATAGAAATTATGACATAATGGATTATATGGTAATAGGAAATATGAGATAATAGGAATATGAAATATATCTTGTCAAAAGATATAATGGATTATGACATAATGGATTATGACATAATGGATTATGAGATAATATGGATTATGAGGTAATAGAAATTATGACGTAATGGATTATGACATAATAGGAATATGAGATAATAGGAATATGATATAATGGATTATATGGTAATAGGAATATGATATATATCTTGTGAAAAGATATAATGGATTATGACATAATGGATTATGACATAATAGGAATATGAGGTAATAGAAATTATGACATAATGGATTATATGGTAATAGGAATATATATATATCTTTTCGAAAGATATAATGGAATATGACATAATAGGAATATGATATACATCTTATCAAAAGATATAAATGACATAATAGGAATATGATATATATCTTATCAAAAGATAATAGGAATTATATGGTAATAGGAATATGAAGTCATGGATTATGAGGTAATAGAAATTATGACATAATGGATTATATGGTAATAGAAATTATGACATAATGGATTATATGGTAATAGAAATTATGACATAATGGATTATATGGTAATAGGAATATGATATATACCTCATAATGTAGAGTCTGAAAAAAATCCACCTCATCCAATATTGTAATAATCAGAGTAAACCCACCCCGAATACTTATCACAAGCTTGTTGACAACCTAAGACTTTGAAGATTGATTGATGTAAAAATATCTCGTGTAGTGTATATAATGGACCTATTTCTGTGGATGTTGAAACCCTGTACTGGACGATCAGATATTGAGCCGCTTCAGCCGTCATTAAGACTTCTCTTCCTCTATGCCGGCTAGTGGATATGGGGTGCTATTTTTTGTCTATGAGGAATCCCCGGGGAATGAACATAGTAAACCGAATATCTGACGTAACTTCTATTCTAACAAAACTGGTACTGGCACGACAACTTCATGGTTATACATGTATATGGTATACAGCTTGTCTGGTGAGTTAAGACAGTATATGACATTGACCAGATTTAAAGATGCCACTCTTAACATATAGACACCAGAACATTCGTATGGGGCGGGACTGAATACTATACCGCAGGATACTTGTAGATAGATTTGAGGGTGACTACTTGTTTATGGACTGTTTGGTACTGAAAGTTCTATGGTTAGATGGTTAGTGGGGTGTGCCTGCTTACTCTCTTATCTATTTCTTACTCTTAATCTAACTTGGCAGATGCCAGTCATCTTGCATGCTATTACTGGACTGCAATGCACATGAACTTCGGATGAATGGTCGAGAGAATGGTGGCTAATCTGCAAACGCAGGGTCCAATTCACTGACCTCCACGGCCTTTCCAATGGAGTCGTCCAAGTCCTTCTCGACATCACTGTCGTTGTCTGCATTATCGCTTTCGTCGTCTTCCACCGGCGTATTGTCGTCGTCGTCGCCGGCCTTTTCTAGCACACTGGCCTTCACATCGTGCTTGTCGTCCTTGAGCCCGGCCCTGGAGGCCCGGATCTCAGAGATCTGCTTCTCTAAGGCCTTGAAATCCTTCTCGAACTGCTCGCGCTCAATGGGGAGCCCAAGGTACGAGTAGATCTTGTCCGGGCTCTCGTCAAACGTGAAGCCCTTTGCCCGCATCTTCTCGTCAAGCGTCTTCAAGAACCCAGCATCGTAGCCCTGGCTATTGTGCTTGGTGGAGAGCTTGATGATGGCCACGTTCACCAGCACCATGAAGATGAACTCCACGCTGGTGGTGCCGGAATCAAAGCTGGCAATGTAATTGCTACGGATCGGGCCCGTGGAAATGTAGTAGTACTGCAGGTTGACCTTGGACACGATGGGTGGCAAGTGGTTCACCTCCGCCACGTTCTGTGACACCCGCGTGAATTTCAAGTGCCGCATCAGGCCCATGAGAGGCTCAAGGAACGTTTCGGAAAACGTATCCAAGAGCAACTTCCGGAACTGCTCCTCCGAGTTTATGGCTCGGTTATTGCTGAGCGACTCCACCACATAGGGCGTGAACTCCGAGATAAACGAAACCAGGTCCGGAGCATTGGGGCTCTGCACAGCAGCCAAGAAGTCCGTGAAGTCTCGGTGCAGGTTTGCCTTGGAGTATGGGTCGGTGTAGCAGATGCGGCACAATCGGTACATCATGGACAATGTGTCGTCCGAGTCCAAGGTTTCGGCACAGTGCTCACATTTGGTGGGCAAGGCCACACGGCCATTTTCGCCCTGGCTCTTTTCCTGGTACTGTCTATAATGGGTCTGCAGGCGGTCGAGCGACTGGGAGTTGCCCAATCCCAAGTCCGATCTTTTGATGGCAGCAGCAGCAATGGCCGCCGCAGTTGCTGACGACGTGGGCGTGGCCTGGTACGGCGCCGGGTTGGGCACCATTTGAGGCATGCCCATCTGCGGCATCTGCGGCGACTGGTAACTGTTTTGCTGTGGGGGGAGCTGCATGCGGGCGTTGGGATACTGCACGCCGTTGGTGTAACCATAGGAGTAGTTGCCGTTGTTGGGAATGGCACCATTGGCCGCGGGCGCCGGCTGTTTGTACATGGAGAACTGGGCATTGTACAGCTGCTTGGCTGGGTTGGACACGCCCAAGTCCCGCAGCGACTGGAGGTCGTTCATGAGCAGGTCGTTGGAGAAAATATCGTCGTGGATGAAGTTGGCGTTCTGGTTCTGTTCCTGGAACTGACGCATGCCGTAGCGCATGGTCTCCTCAGCCAACGGCTTTCTCAGCTTCTTTTTGGTCCGCTCGATGATCCGACACTTGGCGCATGTTTTGTACTGTTGCACCTCGGGGGGCTCGTCGTCCATTCTTCTTCTTTTGCACCGCCGACACCGTCTGGCGTCTCCTTCATACAGCATCATGGTTACCGGCACTGTTAAGGTCACGAGTACTGTTGCTGACGGGTACTGTTGGTCACAGTAGCTGTTAATGGCAGCTGTTGATCACAATAGCTGTTGATGGTAGCTGTTCCTGGCACCGAGTAAGCACTAGTCGAGAGTACTTTCAGAGATGTCCAGAGATGTCCAGTAGACTGGATACGTCACAGTTGTGAAATGGTGGTGGTCGTGATGAGCACTGGGGTTATGAGCACTGGAGTTGGGCTTTTGGCTTGAATCGCGGGCTCTGGTGTTTGTAGCACGCGTTCAGTAGAAATATCTAACACCGAGTCTCACTAAATGAGTCTCACTAACAAAGAGTAATAGAACTATGTTTTCGCAACACTTTCAAGACCCACAACAAAGGCTGATTAGCACTGACACACGGAGATTAGCAGTGAGATTAGCACTCAATCACACTGAAAAAAAACTAGTCGCAAAAATTACAGCACCAACTGCAATCAGCACTAATAAAGCACTAGTAAAGCACTATTAAGTTGAGCACTAAAAAGCACTAATAAAGCACAAATTAACTTGAGCACTAAAACAGAGCACCAGAAAAAAGCACTAATAAAGCACTTAGCACTGGCAGGGACTGGTTTTAACTTGTCACTAATACTAAGAAAGTACTAACTTAAGTACTAGACTTTAAGCACAAGAAAAGGAGTTTTAGGGGCCAGGGGGGCGTGGAGCTGGGGGGCCCAATATGTAGGAATGGCCTTATGTTTGCCACTGGTGTGGGGATTTGATGGGTCCAGACTAGGAAGGAGATTAGTAATCAAGCACGGGATTCCGAGGAGGCGACACTGCAGGTAGGCTGCGGAAGGGGTCGATGGCCGGAACTAGCGGTGATATATAATCCGAAACGGGTAATCGGTAGAGACGATTGGTTTGTTGTTTGTTTGAGAACGATCGAAAATCTGCGTTTGGTAAGCGCACGCGTCAAACATCAGTACACCACAAATAAAAAGACCTGTACACCCGAATTCCAAAGATCCGTACACCCGAATCCAGTACCGAGTTTCCCGCAGTGCATCTTCCACACCAGTACACCTGTGACAACCCGTACACCAGGGCACGGGTGCACACCCGCGCCCCTATCTATCAATACCACTCCCTACCTTATCCACACCGCCATGTCCAAGATAGTCCGCCTGATCAAAAACGTGGCCAATGGCTACTCCAGTACGCAGATCCTTGTGCGCAAAGCCACATCCAACGACCCCTCCGGCCCCACCACGTACGACATGGAAGAGATCTCCGCCGCCACGTTCAACTCGCAAACCGAGTTCTTGGAGATCATGGACATGCTCGATCGGCGTCTAAACGACAAGGGCAAGAACTGGCGCCACGTGGCCAAGTCGCTCACGGTTTTGGACTACTTGGTGCGTTACGGCTCCGACAAGTGTGTGCTCTGGTCCAAGGACAATCTCTACATCATCAAGACGTTACGGGAGTTTGTGCATTTTGACGAGTTCACCAACGATCAAGGAGCTCTTATCCGGGTCAAGGCCAAGGAGTTGGTGGCGCTTTTGCGTGACGACGAGAGGTTGGCTACAGAGCGGAGATTGGCCCAAAGAGGAAACCGGACACGCCAGAGGTCACCAAGGGAACGGCCTTCCGATCCGTATGATGCTGATTTACAGCGTGCATTGGAGATGTCTCGCCAGACGGCAGAGCAGGAGCGTCAAAATGCGCTGGATGATGGCAATGACCCGGACTTACAGACTGCCCTCAAGCTTTCGCTTGAGGAAGAGGAGTTGCGTAAAGCCCATGCCCAGCAATTGCAAAACGGCCAGCCTTTCCAGGCCCAGAGCGCCAATCTCTTGGATTTGGACGACCCCCAGCCCCAGCTTTACCAGCAGGTCCAATACATGCAGCCCACGCAGTTCTTCCAGCCCCAGCAGACAGTTTACCAGCAGTACGACATGTTTGGCAACCCAATCCAGCCTACGGCGGGCTTCCAATACGACCAATTCCAACAACAACAGCTCCAACAACAACAGCTTCAACAACAGCAACTCCAACAACAACAACTCCAACAACAGCAACTCCAACAACAACAACTCCAGCAACAGCAACTTCAACAATTCCAACAGCAACAACCACAATTCCAGCAAATTCCTCAGTACACTGGGTTTAACCAAGCAGCTCTGCCAAGTGAAGAATTGAAGCCGCTCAAAACGGGCTCCAACAATCCGTTTGCTATTTCCAGTGGGCCTCAGGAGTCCAGGCCCCAATCCCAGGAACTGCAGGTGCAGGATGTGGCTGTGCTGCAAAAACAGGACCAAAAGCAGTTCTATACTCAGCCTTCTTCTCAGCCACAACAATCACGGTTCAACGAATCGCATGAGCTCAACGCCCTTTTGGCCAATGGTACTGGTTTAGACACGTTTGGCAATACGGGAGCCTCGCGGATTCCACATCAGCACACCAAAACGGGTACTTTCATTAATTCCAGTGGAACGGGGTACGCCAACCAAGTAAGCAATGTGCCTTTGAGTTCAAACGCAACTGGAAACCCGTTCTTGAACACCGGAATCGGGTCCACCGCCAACAGCAGGCCTGCAAGCTCCAGAATAGACCCTTCTCCTACAGGGTACGGGTTTGGCAACGCCAAGGATGAGCCCAGCTTGATAGACATATAAGTGTGAGGCATGGAATCAGGAAGCCCGTGTCAGTTCTATCATGGAAGTCTGTAGTAAGCCTTTATGGCTTACTTAGAATGTATTTCTGTCGATGGTCGACACGACTATGGTTAGATTCTGGAAAGCAACATAAAGTCAGTCGCAAGCAAAGCAGTTCAATTCTAATGGTTTGAGAGTTTAGTGCATTCCGGACAAGCAATTACCTTGTTTTGGAGATCAGAATACAAGATGAAAGCGGTGCTTCAGTGGTCATCACAACACACTAATGAGTTGACAATCTCAAAGCTATAATAAGGAAGGAAGAAAGACGAGACGAGACGAGAGACGAAGTGAGAAGAAAGGGGAGAAAAAACGAAGGCAGAAGAAAAATGAGATTCAAAGATTTGAAAAGAAAAAAGAAAAGAGATTGGTGTGTTCACACTATCTCATCATGACAATGTGTTTATCTGTGTATCAGTAATACACATTGTCATATGCTAGACCTAGCCAGTACCGATGCAGTATCTGCTACTGATTAAAGCTGAATAATCAGTAATACAACTATAACTATTTAAATTAACAGGATGTTGTCGTAGACACTCCATCCAAGTGTATAGAGCCATTGAGGTAGAGAGTGGGAGGATGGTCGTGCGCTAACCATACGTGAACACATTATGATGGATCATTATGGGTCTCGTCTACGGATATTGGGTTAAGTTTGGATACCTACCTCCATTGTAGTTCTAATAGGGGGAAACACTGAATAGTATAATTTGGATACTGTGCTATATGCAGGACGTGGACTACCAAAAGAGTTCATTACGTCCCAGATGTATATTCCGATGGTTAGCAGTGTTTAGATATATGAGTAGCATATTTTGAGGAGTTTAAAATATCAAGTAACAAATCAAAGTCAAATCCCACTCTACTGGACACTATTCTACTCCAGATCTGAGGCCCATTCATGTTTCTGGAGTTTTGGGTTTGTTTCGGGGTTGTTTTGGGTTTGTTTCGGGGTTGTTTTGGGTTTGTTTCGGGGTTGTTTTGGGTTTGTTTCGGGGTTGTTTCGGGGTTGTTTTGGGTTTGTTTCGGGTTTGTCTTAGCTCGAGACATTTCATTCATTTTGAAATTAGTATAACTCGGGAAGTGTGGGAAAACGTGGCATGGAAATAGAGTACTACTTCGGAACTTATTCCAGTAGTTAACATCAAAGTGTGACGTAGAACCAGACCACACATTTGGGGACTGTATCATGAGCAACCAGCACTGGCACGAGATTCCTCAATTTGTCAGATTCCTCAACTATTTTGATGGTTTGTGTATGGTTGTGCCCAGTACTATATCCTCTTCAATAGCACATAAGATAAAGTTCCGGATCTGGATACCTCCAGGCTTATACCATACTTCACCTTAGAAGGGTACACATCGGGTTAGCGCATTAGAACTTCCGGATCTGGTGGTTCACCTTGTCTTTCATACATGATCATAGATGACGATCACAGAAACTCGCCATCTAGTCAGTGACCACTATGACCATAATCAGTGACCACTATGACCATTATGGATACGCCCATAATGGCATAGGTCCACTTAAAACAGACAATCACTAGACAATTACTTTTCCTGATGGTTGTAATCGCCACAAACATCTGAGCACAGAATGAACATGAATATAGCGTTAAGCATCTCGCCTAATGAACAATCAATCCACAGACAATGCAGACAATCGAGACAATTCAGACAGTCCATGCAATCCAGACAGTCCATACAATTCAGACAATCCACAGACAATTCAGACAATCCACAGACAATTCAGACAATCCACAGACAATTCAGACAATCCACAGACAATTCAGACAATCAAGACAATCAAGACAATCAAGACAATCAAGACAATCCTTATGGTAAGCATGGATGCAGGATATGGCATTGGTCATAGCAATCACCACTATAACGCATATAAATTAATGCCCATATTATTGACAGTTTCCATAAAACCTTGCATATACTGGAAAGCTTATCTTGTTTCTTCTTTCCTTGTGCGACGTAGATTAACTTGTTGTGGTCTGTTTCGATACTCCTTTACCATGAGCGAGAACTCCTCTTTATATACCACGTCACCATCAATTCTGTTCTCCTGTACCGGACTTGTTAATGCCTTATCTGAAGTCAAACCCCATGAATCCTGACACTAGCACCCGGTTTGTATTATCTGTCTGCACATATACATTCCTCGGAACCTTATGAGACTTGACCCTTCATCCAACCCGGCTGTACTGCAGGTAGCGCCGTCCTGCATTCATGGGACGGGACATGTCACATATTCAACAAACGCAGTGTTTTTCAAAACTACTCAAAAGCAGCGCGCCAAAATGGTTCAAACCACATCACGAAACTTATACAAAGCAAGAATTCAAAAAAATACTGTTTTAATACTTAATAGAGACTTTACAAAAAACTATTGTTTTAATACTTAATAGAGACTTTACAAAAAATTCCCCTACCCTTAGCAATTTTTAAGTCATAGGTACGAACCTTTTGGAATTATTGGTTGTATTTTGCTAGCATAGTTTGAATCGTTTTGATCCACTGGTTTGAATTGTTTTGATCCACCGGTTTAATTCGTTTTGATACACTGGTTTGATTCGTTTTGGTCCACGGGTTTAATTCGTTTTGATCCACCGGTTTAATTCGTTTTGATACACTGGTTTGATTCGTTTTGATCGACTAGTTTGAATCGTTTTGGTCCACTGGTTTGATTCGTTTTGGTCCACTGGTGTATATCTGAGTTGATGAACTGCGACTTACCATAAACATAATGCACTGCGAAACAAAGTCAGATGAAGTCGAAGCTTGATGCGCGTGTGCGGCCCCATGTGCACGGCCACTACCAATGCAATTACTGGAAATTTTTACTACTCACTGAGAATATTGTGTGTGGATGCTGCTGCATATGAGGAGTGTGAAAAAAAGAAGCAGCACTTCGAGAACCAGGTCTGGAGAAGTATACAGGAATTCGATAACAGGATGTTTTTGCTTCGCTCCCAAGGGTTCTCCTGCTGCTCGACTAGGTCTGTGAATGTGCAGGTGATCAAAAGCCGTCATTTAAGTATTCATAGTGGCGTATATCCGATAAGGATGTGATACATGATGCATTCACCTATACATTCATTTATTCATCTATACATTCATCTATTCATCTATACATTCATTTATTCATCTATACATTCACCTACACATTCATCTATTCATCTATACATCCATCTATACATTCACCTACACATTCATCTATCATAGTACACATTGATACATCTGGTAATGTGACAGAGCAGCTATGAACACATTTGCTATGTCTATCCGATGTATAGTACAGGAAGAATGTTGGATCCTATATGGTGGTCCACGATCCATGCGGGAGTCCACGACCCACACTGCTTTTCAATCCTCATTATACACATGGACTCCATCTCAATTCGGATTCAGCCCTGGGATTCAGCCCTGGGATTCAGACCTAAGGTGTTTTCCAAAATTGAGTATGACTCTTTCGGCAAGTACTGGGAAGAACAGAAAGACGGACAGTTTATGTTCAGCCTTTAAGTCTCTGATTCAGACTAGTGACTATCGTACCTTTATCCATGATCAAATGATGGCCTGATTGTCTTGCTGCCTTGATACTGGGTGTCTTCTTAATGAGTCTCTTCCCGATTTGAACGGTCTACTGTCTGGATTTGAATAATGGCTCCTGAATTTGGTTGTCTGGATAATATCACCCATCTCATAACTTATATTGATACCTGCTGTACTTCATTACTGTTTCCCTTAACTTGATTGCAAGGATCCTTCTACTATTACCGACCAGCTGCCGTTCGCTGTCTTTGGGTTTTAGTTAGATTCCTCTTTTGGGTCATCAACAAATACAGACACTCGGTACCAGACGGTGAACATTAAAGTGTCAATAATCGACACATGTATCTGTATGGGTAGAGTATTAGGACTAACAGAGGAATATAGAGAATAGAGAATAGGGATGGAGATTGGAGAATGGAGATTGGGGAATAGAGATTGGGGAATAGAGAATAGGGAATGGAGATTGGAGAAGAGAGAATAGAGAATACAGAATACAGAATAGAGAATAGAGATTGGGGAATACAGAATACAGAATACAGAATACAGAATACAGAATACAGAATACAGAATACAGAATACAGAATACAGAATACAGAATACAGAATAATCAGCTGGAATTTTCAAGTGTCATCTTCTATATTGTAATCTACACAAATAGCATGTAAAGCATAAACGTGGAAATCCAAAGACATCCATTAGTAACCCATACTATTTACCATCCAAATTGATCCACCGATAATAGATTGCTTGGTATAACCACCACAGTTTACTTTATATTATTACACATCTTCACCTTTTTCTCATGTCACAATTCATTTTTCTCATGTCACAATTCACATATTCTGATGATATTACGATCCACATTCTCCCATGCTCCATGCTCCATTCATGCTTATATGTCACAAAGAGACTTCAAACAGACCTCTCTCTGCTTCTGATTTTCGGCGTGGTAATACTTTTTACCCAGTAGTATAGTAGTAGTTTGGTGATATTTTTGAGCAGTCCGATTTCGAATTCCATCTCTATGGTGTTCTTTGTTTTCCTAATAAGAAGATGTCAGGTGCCATTTTTTATTGTAATAGTTGGAATTGTTCGTCACAGTAAGTGAAGTAGTTCTTGATGGACTATGTAATCTAGAGTACTGATTCACCCATCGAGTCAAGTCAGAGATACTAGTCAAAGTGCTATTTTTCAGAGTACTAGAACATGGATCTTCTTTTTTTAAAGTAATAAAGAAAGAGTAGTAATTGAGTAATTCAGTAAGTCGAGGTGGCATATTATTCACTATTAACGAGACTTTGCTAGCCTCGGAAACTATAAAATGGAACATAGACTGCATTATAAAAACTAGACTGACTGTTGACAATTGTAGTAACCAGCCACTTAAGTATTTGAATATAGTATAACTGTAAGGAGTAGATGTTTATGTCAGTAAGGAGTAGATGTTTATATGTCAGTAAGGAACATATGTTTATAAACAAGTCAGTAAGGAGTGGATGTTTATGTCAGTAAGGAGTAGATGTTTATACAGAAGTCAGTAAGGAATATATGTTTATATAGAATTCAGTAAATAGTAATTCTATGGCTACTTCGGAGCCACCGGGGCCAAGATCACCCTTGACACGTCCAGTTTATTCTTTCGAGACTTTCAACAGCATGCTTATGTATAGAATAATGGGTGTTGCCGAAGGTACTGCCAATAGCTACTCTGCGTCATAAGTCCCTCTGTAGGAACCATCTAATATAAGCCCACCACCACTGGGGTTTGTACACCCACTTTGTAATGACTAGTGTACGAATATTCAAGATTCTAGGCTCATTTGGTTCAGATATAGGTACAAATTCTTCTCATGCTCCATGCACCATTCACGCTTATTCCATTCACGCTTATATACTTCCAGCTTATATACTTCCAGCTTATATACTTCCAGCTTATATACTTCCAGCTTATATACTTCCAGCTTATATACTTCCAGCTTATATACTTCCAGCTTATATACTTCCAGCTTATATACTTCCAGCTTATATACTTCCAGCTTATATACTTCCAGCTTATATACTTCCAGCTTATATACTTCCAGCTTATATACTTCCAGCTTATATACTTCCAGCTTATATACTTCCAGCTTATATACTTCCAGCTTATATACTTCCAGCTTATATACTTCCAGCTTATATACTTCCAGCTTATATACTTCCAGCTTATATACTTCCAGCTTATATACTTCCAGCTTATATACTTCCAGCTTATATACTTCCAGCTTATATACTTCCAGCTTATATACTTCCAGCTTATATACTTCCAGCTTATATACTTCCAGCTTATATACTTCCAGCTTATATACTTCCAGCTTATATACTTCCAGCTTATATACTTCCAGCTTATATACTTCCAGCTTATATACTTCCAGCTTATATACTTCCAGCTTATATACTTCCAGCTTATATACTTCCAGCTTATATACTTCCAGCTTATATACTTCCAGCTTATATACTTCCAGCTTATATACTTCCAGCTTATATACTTCCAGCTTATATACTTCCAGCTTATATACTTCCAGCTTATATACTTCCAGCTTACATACTTCCAGCTTTCCATCTTTTTATTTTCTGAATCGTAATCCAAGCGAACATCACGTGATTCTTTTTTATATCCAAGAACTTAATGAGGCTTTTCCAAAGACCTTTCTAAACTATTTGCGTTCTCAAAAATTGGGTCTTTTTTCTGTGGTCTAGGGCGAAACTGGGACTTGTGTGAATGGGTGCGAAACGGTACATTTTGGTGCGAAATAGTGGGAGTGTGGAGTACTGCGAATACTCTGCACTGGAGATTCTTGACTACTGCGAACACTCTACATTGCCAGGGAACTAATAAAATACACCACTGCTAAATTTTGGTGTTACACCGGGATTTCTGGGTTGAAAATACGACGAGGAAACTGTGGGTTAGAGTGCACTTCTTTTGGCGTCGTTCCATCGAACGTGTGTGGGTGTATCGTGCATGGGTGTATCGTGCATGGGTGTATCGTGTATCACGTGACATCACTATAATGGTCAGTAGCAATATACAAGTCATAGGTACTGAATAGCACTACACGATCTATTTTAGGAACAAATTCAACGATCGAGCAAAGCTGCATCTCTATCCGAAATCTCTATCCGAAATCTCTATCCAAAATCTCTATCCGAAATCTCTATCCAAAATCTCTATCCGAAATCTCTATCCAAAATCTCTATCCAAAATCTCTATCCCGAGGCTCCATATCAAACTCAATATAGCCATGGACCCAATGGTGGGTGCCCCACATAACAGTGATGTCAAAGATTCCTCTTGATATAGTTATCAAGAACACCATATTAGTATCTCTGAGGCTGGACTTAGTGTGGTAGTTTCCCGACGAGTATAAAGCCATGAAGAGGCCATGCTTAATTAATCCCAAGATCCATTGAAATCCCGAGATTCTTGAAGTAGAATCTTTGGTAGATTGGTGGTTTACCGACAAGTATGCTGTGGATGAAGCTTTTCGGAAAAAGATATTTCCAATGTAACATCAATTGCTTCCACCAGTTCCACCAGAATGAAGACTCACAGTACTCGTAATCAACACCTTGAAACGCATTGCCACGGATAGGAAAGTCTTAGCCCGTGCTGCGCGCCAATCCCTGAGCGCCTCAAGTGAGCTCCCTAAGTATCCAACCTTCTAAGCACCCAAGTATTCAACCTTCTAAGCAAGTATTCAACTTTCTAAGCACTCAAGTATTCAACCTTCTAAGCACCCAAGTATTCAACCTTCTAAACACCCAAGTATCCAACCCTTATAGGTAGGAATGCCCGGAACCTTTGAGTAACTTGCTCTGGTTTCTGGTAGAGGCTGGTACTATTACTGGCTCAAATCTGACCGGGTTTTGGATCACTTCTTAGGTTTGGGTTGTCTTTCTCCGTGAAAGATGCTCTTGACACACCAGTCCCAGTCGACCACCGTCACGTCCTTCATCTGCAGCACCTGCTTCTTATCCTTTGATTTATGGGCCACCAACCAGGTTTCGTTTTCCATGGACACAAAGTCGGGTTTGCCCTTTTCGGAGAGCTTGACGACCTTGGCCTCGGAAAGCCCGTGTTCAAGCAAAATGCTGGAGATAAGCTCGGGGCCTCCGTTCAAATTCGACAGAAGATTGAGTTTCAAGCCCTCAAAAACGTGACCTCGTCCTTTCTCCAATAAGTGCCTCAAACCACTGCCTTTTCCTGTATACCCCAAGTCCTCGTTGATTTTCTTCACCGGCACGATTTTGTCCAAGGCGTAGTCGTCGATATTAAACTCCGTGGCCAAATCTGCATATGTAGTATCAGGGCCAATACGCTCAAGCACCGTGGCCAAGTACTCGGGGTGCACGATTCGCTTGGCTTTGCTGAGGCTTTTGAGGAACTTCTCCGTCCTAAGGATTTTGGGCGCCACCAACGTATCGATCTTCTTCTTGGGCGAGTACTCGTTGACAATAGAAATTCCCACTTTGGCAAATTTGCCTATATCGCCCCGGTTAAGAACTAGAGTCTGTTCGCATCCAGTCATGATGACTTTGAGATGAGACTCGGCACTTTTGGCATCCTTCTTTTCCACCTTCTCTTTCTCCTTCTTCTCCACCTTCTCATCTACCTTGGACTTTTTCCTGACTCCCTCGTGCCCATCCAGTTTCCTCTTTCCTTCTTTTTTGCCCTCTTCCTGGGCCGTCTTTTCGAGCTCCTCCATATAAGTCTTCATCTTCCGCACGGACTTGGCCATGGATGTGTACTGGTTCAAGTCCTCCATGTTGTTGTGGAGTTTCATGGAAGCCTTTTGTTTGGCCAGTCTAGCACGAGGTGTAGTCTGAGCTTCAACTTCATCAGCTTCCGACCCTTTTCTCTTAGATTTCTTTCTTTCATTTTCCTCATTTTCCTGGATTTCCTCAATTTCCTCAATTTCCTGATTCTCTCCTTCCCCTTCTTCCACCCGCTCCTCCGCTTCTCCTATGTCCTGCTTACTGGGGCTCCTTGGGAGGGTTCCTGCAGGAGTCTTATATAGAGAATTCTGGGAGGTCCTGGCCTGGCTGCTCTCGATCTCCAGTTGTGGCTCATTAAGAACCAAACCTTCACGTTCAGCATTAATCAAATCCTGTTTAAGCCTGGTCTGGCCCAACCCACGCTCAGGAGAGTCGAGCTTCATATAACGAGGAAGAGAAGGATCCAAAAACAGCCAGTGCTGAAAACACTCCTCCACCCAGAGGTAATTAACAATCTTGACGTTTTTCCAGCGCGTCAAGGCTGCAGAGTACTTTTCTCCGGAGCTGGAGCCGCACACAAGAATATCGTTGTTTGCATCCAAAGTCCGGGTGAAAGATGCACCCATGGCCGCCACAAGCTGCGTCAAGTAATGACGGGCATCACCGCCTATTCCAGTGATACTAATACGGAGGCCAATGAACTGGGGCACGGGATTTTGGGGAACTGGAAAATGGATCATCTTCAGTTCCATGGGATCCACGTAGCCTGCACGCATGATCACGTGGTAGAGCCATTGCACGGAGGCCACATCGGTATGCGGGTTGGAAAAACAGTCCCAAAAAAGCAGGCCTTGGCGATACTTTCCCACGTAGATATCGATATGAGACTCCTCGGCTTCGTGGACTATGGTGGCACCTGCACTTTGGGCTAGAGCCTCTACGGCCTGTTTCGTATGTTCACTGGCATTGAAGTCGGAGTGGATGTAGACGGACTTTTTGTGAAACACGTCTGAAACAGGCAGTGTCCCGTTTGGGCCGGATCCTGACCCATTTGGGCCAGGTTCAGCCAGGCCTGGGCTAGTTTCCGCCCCAACCTGCGGCTGTCTCGTGCGTAGCACTTCCCGATTCGTAAGAAGATAGTCCTCTTCGGGAACATGCTGTTGGAGGCGCATGCAAGCGTCCACCCATTCGGGAAGAACGATTTGGATGTTCATGGGTTCCTTCCTGCAGATATTGGCGGCCACCACGGCCTTATTATTGGACAAATCCGCCGCCACCAAGTGCGTCGTGTAGCTCAGGAGGCAGTCGAGGTACTGGCCCCCAAAAGCACGTGTCGCAGCGTACATGAGCTCCTTGTCCCCTTGCGGAAGGTTATCCGCAGCACAGAGCACCACCTTGTCCATAAACGGAAGCGGAAGCGGCGAGTACAAGCGGTAGTTGCGTTTCAGGCCATGCACAAGCGACTCGTGCACCCACAGGGCGGTGGTCACGGGGATAAAGCGGTCGAGGGCCTCGGGGTAGTGCGTGAACGAGTAATCGTCGGAGATCACGTGCGACACCCGGAGTTTGTGAAGCAGCAGGCGTGTATCTAGGGTGACCGAGCCGCCATTTTCGGTGATGGCCTTCTGTACCTCTGGATCCTGCGTGCACACAAGAAACGTTGTGTCTGTAAAGAGCATGGTGGGTATTTGGTTATACTGGGGGACGCGTTGATGGGAAGTGCGCACTCTGTGCAGTCATTTGCACCCACCACACTCCTATACAATCTACTGTACAATGCAATCAAATAACATAGTGACAATTAGCAGCATTAAATATATTGATATATATCATAGTATGTTGTATATCATAGTATGTTGTATATCATAGTATATAGTACACCATAGTATATAGTCCACCATAGTATATAGTCCACCATAGTATATAGTCCACCATAGTATATAGTCCACCATAGTATATAGTACACCATAGTATATAGTACACCATAGTATATAGTACACCATAGTATATAGTACACCATAGTATATAGTACACCATAGTATATAGTACACCATAGTATATAGTACACCATAGTATATAGTACACCATAGTATATAGTACACCATAGTATATAGTACACCATAGTATATAGTACACCATAGTATATAGTACACCATAGTATATAGTACACCATAGTATATAGTACACCATAGTATATAGTACACCATAGTATATAGTACACCATAGTATATAGTACACCATAGTATATAGTACACCATAGTATATAGTACACCATAGTATATAGTACACCATAGTATATAGTACACCATAGTATATAGTACACCATAGTATATAGTACACCATAGTATATAGTACACCATAGTATATAGTACACCATAGTATATAGTACACCATAGTATATAGTACACCATAGTATATAGTACACCATAGTATATAGTACACCATAGTATATAGTACACCATAGTATATAGTACACCATAGTATATAGTACACCATAGTATATAGTACACCATAGTATATAGTACACCATAGTATATAGTACACCATAGTATATAGTACACCATAGTATATAGTACACCATAGTATATAGTACACCATAGTATATAGTACACCATAGTATATAGTACACCATAGTATATAGTACACCATAGTATATAGTACATCAAATATGAGTATTGTTAGATCCACTGGGTGGAATACAACCCATATACAGATTGAACTCACGTGTCCAGTTGATCCCCGAGTCACTTCACCAATACTATATCCCTTCGGTTGCTCTCCTGCAGATACTCAATGGTGGCCGGTTCCTCTTGGTGGAGAATCATCAACCACTTTATTTCCGTATGTATTCACGTGCTAACAAGAATCTAATAAGTTTCATAATATAGCATCTAGCAAATTTCTCATCCTTACATGTAATTTGTCATGTGATGCCAAAAATGTTCAGGTCAACTTTTGCTTTACTAGTACTGGAGCCCATAAATGGAACTAACTATATTGTTTGACCTGCCATGGGAAAGTTGAAAACCAGCAATCAAAAGAGCGCCCTCTGATACCCACGGCCTGCGAGCAAAGCAATCAGTTTTTACAGCAAAATAGCAGCAACAATTGATTGAGTGATGAAGGAAGAATCTCCAAATATATAAAGGGGACTTCGCCCCCATTTATTGTTAGTATCTAAAAATGAATATCAACTGCTCGGAGGTATACCAAGATGCCTCCAAGAACCACACCCACCAAAAGATCTCGTACTGATACTTCAATGAGTACTGACAACTCTGAGGTAAACACTTCCCCTAGAGTGTCTACATATCCTGATGAGACTATGAGTTCAATATCTTATAGTATGAGTCACTCACTGGATAATACTCCCTGGTTAATCACAGGTCCTCCTGGTACCGCAACCGTCGTTGCGGATCTGGCGTTATCTTCTCTACGGGGAAGATCACTGCACAGAGGTATCTTTCGAGCTACGAATGGCACTGACTCATTCACCATAAATGGTCACACGGACTCATCTATTTCTCTTAACTTCATCCTCATTTGGTAGAAAATTGTGCGTATTTTGCTGTCGACGGTTGGTTTGCACGAATAAAAAGGACCATTTGAAAGCTTGTGTCCACTATCCAATTGCAAAGCTGTGGCATTGACAGTGGACCCGAACACAATTAACAGCTTGACAAACCCTACCGCCTCTCGGTTGGGACCATAAGCGTGATTGTCTTTGGTTAGGTTGAACTCAGTAGGGGAGACCAGGGGGTCGCCGTAAGAAAATACACTCATAGAACCCTGGGATCCTATTAAACTTCGTGAAAGTGGCACAAAAGTGTCATTAACCTTTGCAAAAAAGACCCATGATTTGACGGAGTCGCCCTCACGTGAACAAAGATGTCATCAAGCAATACCTTAGCTCGATTCTGAACTACCATAAATGTAACTCAATGAGGAACACCTTGCAGAGTGTGAACACTTTTTTGATATAGATTAGCCATATAAAACACTACTAAGAGACTTTGAGTAGAGATTAATGAGTCGAGGGGTAGTTTTTTGTGTGTGTGTGTTTTTTTTTTTTTTTGGAAAGAGAAACCTATTGTTTAACGCCTTTTAGTTATTTCCTTTTGGTGATGTATTCAATGCCTTCGGGGAGGATTGTACATTAACAAAAGGTCCTTCATGGAATCGACCAAAAGCCGACGGTAATTCCCTAAACTGGTGTTCATTTTGTTCAGGAATTATTTTTTGCATTCTTGTAATTACGCTATTCCAGGATCTAGGGACATCCATTCTGAACACAATGTACTGCAAGGGTACCTACTCCTTCATTTGTCCTTATTCTGTAACATACCCAACGCTTTGTTGCAGAAATCATACCATTTCAAATAATTTATCTTCTCTACAGGGAAGATCACTGCACAGAGGTATCTTTCGAGCTACGAATGGCAATGACTCATTCACCATAAATGGTCACACGGACTCATCTATTTTTCTTAACTTGTGTAAATCATCCATACATAAATCGTGACATGGCGTTTAAAAGCCTTGCTTCCCGGTATTCCCCGGTTAGCTATATAAACACCCGGATTTCCCTTTGGGGAAACCATCAATATGTGAATCGAAATCCAAGTATTAGACGTATACGAGAATCTAACATACACACACATGTTTGGGGTATTTTTCACACTCTCTTAATTCATTCAAACTACCGCAAGGTCCTAAAAATGCACATGTCAATTTGAGCCTTCTCTTCAGACTCAGACCCAGGCACTGCAAGCTCAGTATTTATATTATAAAACAAGGAGTATGTCAATTTCGAAAAAATGGCGAAATTTTAACTCACGAGTAAAAGACCGGACCCAGTTTTTTTAAATCCAAGATGATATTGACTTGAGGACGAAACATCAATACATTATGGTCAAGGTCATATAGTGAAGGTGATATAGTGAAGGTGATATAGTGAAGGTCATATAATCAAGGTGATATAGTGAAGGTCATATAGTGAAGGTCATATAGTGAAGGTCATATAGTGAAGGTCATATACAAGGTCACATACTCAAGACCACATACTCAAGACCACATAGTCAAGACCACATAGTCAAGACCACATAGTCAAACCCACATACTGTCTCTTGGTGTTCTGAATCTACAATCATGACCATTTTCCCAGCTGAAATTGGCAAGGTTTCAGAGGATCTCCATGAATAAAATGCTTTCTTCTCCGCCCGTTCCTCAAGAAACTTCCCAGAGAGGTCCAAAATTACCATTGACTTGCGAAAAAACCCATGACGATCTTAATAGCAGTATCAGAGCCAACAGTCATATCACTGTCATTACAGTCAGAGGATCCTGATCAAAGCCAACAGTCACATTACAGTTAGAGCAACACTATACTACATATCAATTGATGTTGATGTCAATACATTTAAACAGTTGGGCATGTGTCCATGAGCCAGAGGTCAAAAGATACCGAATTCATAATGTCAAGCCATGTAAAATGCTCAAAAACAATTTAGAAAGAAACATGCAATTCGGAAATGGCTGCACTACTTGAGAATAAACTTATTCCAATGAGACCAGCCATGTGTCATATCTCCTGTACATGGGTATTCACTGTTAAGACATAATGTCTATAAGACTTGGCTTTTGCAAAGAAATCTACACAAATAGAGCGAGTTGATTAAGACTTACTTCTGTCATATAAATTAAGAGTTATATTAGTTATACAAATTAAGAGTTATATTAGTTATACAAATTGATAGTTATATTAGTTATACAAATTGATAGTTATATTAGTTGTATAAATTGATAGTTATAGTAGTTATACAAATTAAAAGTTATATTAGTTATACAAATTAAGAGTTACATTAGTTATACAAATTGATAGTTATATTAGTTATACAAATTAAAAGTTATATTAGTTATACAAATTAAAAGTTACATTACTTACACAAATTAAAAGTTACATTAGTTATACAAATTAAAAGTTACATTAGTTACACAAATTAAAAGTTACATTAGTTATACAAATTAAAAGTTACATTAGTTATACAAATTAAAAGTTACATTACTTACACAAATTAAAAGTTACATTAGTTATACAAATTAAAAGTTACATTAGTTATATGAGCAGCGACACTTCCTAGAAACTAGATCCGAGTTCGGACCTTTCAACATATTTCGATGTGTATACCGGGCAGTTTTACCGATATTTGGCCGTAAACACAAAGTAAACTTTAAAGTGATTCAGATTATTGACTATCGTCAAATGGAAAGACTCAAAACTTTTCAAAAAAAATAGTCCAGATCACCCACTATTTAATTTGAAGTCTACTGGACAATCAAGTGTACCAGTGACTTCTAGTGGACTAGGTGGTTCAGGTGAACCGTCCAATCTGCAGTCCAATGTTTCTATGCCTATTCAAACACCTGCTGCGGACCAGAAGCCTCCGGTACATGAGAGCAATCCGTTTGCCAAGAGTGGAGCGACTGGCCAGGCCAATACCAACCCATTCTTTAAGCCTACGGATACTAAACCCGTGAACCAGAAGAAGGTGGAGGCGCAGCGGGCATCTCAAAGAGGAATTCCGAGGACTGGAGTGACGATGAGCAAAAGTCTTCCGATGACGGTTATATTAGTTATACAAATTAAGAGTTATATTAGTTATACAAATTAAGAGTTATATTGATTATACAAATTGATAGTTATATTAGTTATACAAATTAAAAGTTATATTAGTTATACAAATTGATAGTCATATTAGTTATACAAATTAAGAGTTATATTAGTTATAAAATTGATACTTACATTAGTTATACAAATTAAGAGTTATATTAGTTATACAAATTAAAAGTTACATTACTTACACAAATTAAAAGTTACATTAGTCATACAAACTGACAGCTACCTTAGTTTGCCTATGCTGCTAGAAACGAAATGACAATTCACAAATAAAGACTGCTTTCTTGAATGAAAATCTCCAAAAATTTACATGAAGCAGCCTCCTGGATATGACAGCAGTTCGTCACAACAGAAAAACAAAAGAACGCAGACTACTTTCAAATGCTCCACAATCTCTATGGTTTGAAACAAGCTCAATAATTTGGCTTCAGACCACACTTGAGAAACTCGGTTTAAGAGATTTCTGAGTGAACCTGAATTTTCATAATTTCTCGAGGAAACTACTCATGGAATCGCGTATTCCCAAATTCATACAAATTCACTTATAAATTTACATACAAATTCATATAGAAATTCATATAGAAATTCATATAGAAATTCATATAGAAATTCATAAATTCACTTATAAATTCATAAATTCACTTATACATTCACTTATAAATTCATAAATGCACTTATAAATTCACTTATAATTTCACTTATAAATTCATAAATGCACTTATAAATTCACTTATAATTTCACTTATAATTTCACTTATAAATTCACTTATAAATTCATAAATTCACTTATAAATTTACATATAAATTCATATACAAATTCCTATAGAAATTCATGAATTCACTTATAAATTCACTTATAAATTTACATACAAATTCATAAATTCACTTATAAATTCATATACAAATTCATAAATTCACTTATACATTCACTTATAAATTTACATACAAATTCATAATTTCACTTATAATTCACTTATAATTCATAAATTCACTTATACATTCACTTATAAATTTACATACAAATTCATAATTTCACTTATAATTCACTTATAATTCATTTATAACTCATAAATTCACATACTCAGATATTCTAGGTAGCTCCAGGTTTGATCTAATTCCTCCAGCAATACCTTTAGTTTCTCAGTATTTGCTAGTACTCGGAATTCGAGCAATATTCAGAGCAAGAGTGCATAGAAGACCTCGTGTCTGTAGTGTTGATTAGCCCTAGTCCATGTGGTAGTGGTTACTAGTATTTTGGTATTTCCTGCCACTGACATACTGAGTAGTTTTGAGTGCTGGTAGTTTTGAGTGCTGGTAGTTTTGAGTGCTGGTAGTTTTGAGTGCTGGTAGTTTTGAGTGCTGGTAGTTTTGAGTGCTGGTAGTCTTAATTGGTGAGTAGTTTTGAGTACTGAGTAGTCTAAATACTTGGTAGCCTTAATTACTGAGTAGTCTTAATTACTGAGTAGTCTAAGTACTGACAATCCAATACCATCATAATAATGTACTATGCCGTTATTCTATATCCTATACCGCTATTCCCATGTTCCTATAATGTCAAGATCGTTTTATATCACAATGATTTTATTATCCTAGAATCTGTTAGATTCTTGTGGAACGTTAAAGTATCAAGTTATGTTATTGGTTGACGATGCTAGTAGTAGAGTAGTAGAGTAGTAGAGTAGTAGAGTAGTAGAGTAGTAGAGTAGTAGAGTAGTAGAGTAGTAGAGTAGTAGAGTAGTAGAGTAGTAGTGTAGTAAACGTTTTTGGTTCTCTACAGTATGTCGCCAGCTACAAATGTTCTTTCATGATTTATCAAGTGCTAACTAATGCGGAGTCGGTGCTTGTATGCTGATGGGTTTCTAGCCTGGCGGCAATGCATCTCTAACCAAAGGTCTTGTAAACTGCTGGATCTGAAGGGTTGAGTCCGTCCAGCTATTTAATCTTGTCGGTGTGGAGCGAGGCGCAGAAAAGATCTCTGCGTTCACTCACTACCTTCTTGGCCCAGCTGCGGCAGACTATGCTTGCCTTCATGAATTTGCGCGTGGCATACTTCTTGAAGAACTCGTCGTGCTCCACCGGGTTGACCAAGTAGAGCACAATGAGCTCGATGCACTCCTTCATGTCCTCGACACGGTAGCCTCCGGAATAATGGATTAAGTTGCCGTTCCACACCGGGTCTTTGTTTAGTATTAACCGGGCAATGTACATGGCTGCGGCCAGACAGAGCGACGGGAGAATGCCAATGAATTTGTGGTCCACGATGGTCACTTCTAGGAGGAATTTGCCCAAGGTCCGCGACTGCACGTCGTAGTCGTCGGCCTTGGAGATGCGCCGCAAGAAGTTCATGGGGTTGGGGTAATTGAGGTCGAACTCAAGCGTGGTGAGGATGTACTTCTCGGCCTGGAGAATCTCCTCCTCGGTGTACAGCCCATCGGTGTAGTATGCATAGTTTTTGACGGAGGGAGAAAACACCTCTTCGTATTTGGCGGCAATGAAGAGCGAGCCGGTGGCCAAGAGCTGGAGTTTATCGATCTGCACCACCTCCACCGACATGAAGCGGTCCATGATATTAATGGCCAAAAAGAGCGTTTCGGGCAAGAGTCGGAACCGCTGGTGCATCTCCACGAGCCAGTCCACCAAGATCAGGCGCATCTTGGGCTTGAGCTGGGTTTGCTTGAACAAGTAGCCCGGATCGGGGCAAGTTTTCTTTTCAAGCTCATGCAAATAGGGGAAGATTTCGTTGACGTACTCACACACCATGAGCGGGTCGTCGAAGTCCTCCTCGTCGAGGTCCTGCCATTCGTAGTCGATTTTCTTTGACTTCTTCACGCGGGGGGCAGCTTCCAGCTCGTCCACCACGGCCAATTGGTCGATATCGACGGGATCGGCATGTCTTTTTTGCGACAGTCGGCGGGAGGAGTCGGAAGAAGTGGCTGAATCGAGTGGTTTCAGAGATTCGGGCCCCATCTCAAGGGCCGAGGGCGTAGATGCCGGAATGAAGAGTTTGTCGTCGGGTTTGTCGTCGATTTTCGGATCAAGCAGCAGGTTTTCCTTGCCCAACTTGATTTCTTTGACTCTGGGAGGCCGTAAAGGGGCGGATTCGGCCGTCAAGGGCCGTTTTTTGGAAACGTGCAAGGGCTGCGCCGCTATGCCGAAATGGCGCGAAACATCCTTTAAATGCTGGCGGTTGGCCAAAAGACTCTGGTTCTTGGGGTCGGCGGAAAGCGCCGTTTCTTTGGCAGCGTCTTCCGCCGCATGTGAGAGTTTGGCCCGCGATCGGGTAAGTCGGTGTTCATTTTCGTTGTTGACGGTGGACATAAAGTATGGAGTATGGGCTATAACAAGGCTTTAGGGAGTATGGACTATGGATCAAAACGTCGAGATTTCTGCGAGAGGAATTGCAACAGACAGATGAGAAGGCGGAAATGGGGGACGGGAGGCGGGAGACAAAGTGAAGGACAGACGACAAGACAGGGACAGGAAAGAGCAGACGACAAGACAGGGACAGACGACTGGACAGGGACAGACGACTAGACAATTATGGAGACGACTAGACAAAGTGGAAAGGAAAGATTAGACGAAGACTAGACGAATGGAAAAGGAGACACTGAAAAGAGCCAGTGGAAACAGTGACAAGTGGATACCAAACGCGTGCGAAGGAGGAGTAAAAAAAGAGCGGTGGATAAATAGTGAGGCCAGGGAAAATTAAATAATAAGCTCGGTGCGTTTGGAGCGAGGTGGGTGCGCAGGGCTTATGTGCAGGCCACGCATCTTTCCGGTCGAGTTATCAATACCGTGAAGCAATCATGCTAAATAGAAGTGACAATCACGGTACAATGCGGTGCTAGAGTATAATGATATTTGGGGCTGGCATTATTACGAGGGTCCAGGACTGCAGACACACAACGTTTATTCTGTCTATTCTGTCTAATTCCTGTCTATTTTTGTCCATTCTTATTTTTAGGCTATGCTCTGTAGTGTGTGCTTAGTCTAGGGTCTGTGTAGTCTTATGGTCCTGTTGGTTTACTCACTATGGCCTGTATTACTATGTAGTCTCACTGCCATATACATGTACGTATACTCACCCTATAAACACCATACAAATACTCACCCTATAAACACCATACAAATACACCAAATACCATACAAATACAATATACATAAACTATGTTCCAAATCCATACACCACCTTGTACCACTACACTAAACACGCTATACCAAGTACACTTGACTTGTGGCATTGTCTGGAGGGAGTGAGATGGTGTATGCAGTACGATCACCGGAATATTTTTCCACGAGGATTTGCATTGTGGGGATTGTGTTTATGGCCGTTTACGTCAACGCCCATTCCACTTATTCTTATCACCTGCACCGATCACTCCCCATGTTCCAGTACAGCTTTCAACATGCCATTACGTCGACCTGATTTATACGTGTTGTATAGTTGTATTTGTACTAGTGTTTGTGTTTGTGTTTGTGTTTGTGTTTGTGATTGTGTGCTTGTGTGTGTTTGTATTTGCACCACATATATATCAATATATATATATATATATATATATATATATATCTGGCTATCTACCTATGGTACAACTACTGGTGTGTTGCAATATCTGGGCTATGGATTGTTGCTTTCTTGTGCGGCGTGCACTTGTTGCTGGGATATGCATCGCGCTGCAAGTGAAGCCCCCGAAACGGCCGAAATGTCAACACTCCATATGACGCGCTGCACAATTGACTCCTCGGCCGATCTATTGCCTAACGGTGGAGTCATGGAACAGGTGATCTGAGCCGTTTGGCGTTTTGGCTGCTTATTTTGTTTGCTTTGTTTGCGTGGAACCGTGGCTTCGCTTCAATGGTTTTCGGCTCTATATGCATGCCGCGTCCTGTACGCATGGGTATTTCGTATTGATCCCTGAAAATCACATGGTTTTAGTATTGTTTTTGGCGACTTTCTCGTGGATTAGGTCTGGAAGGTGTCTATTGTAGTGGCTTTAGCTTTTTTGCTAGTGTGTGTAGAGCTGTACCTTGCCTGGACATGCGTGTACCCTCGGAACTTGCTTTGGCCGAGGAACAAGGGCTCGTAACACATGAGAATATTTTTGGTGATCTGGGTGTATGTGCAGGAGTCCTCGGCCGGATCTCTCTTTACGCTTAATATCTTAGGGATGCACGGGTTTAAAGCCCATGGCCACAGTCCGACCTGTGCAAGTTAACCTAAATTAGAAAAAGAGTATTTGGGTTTGGGTTTTTTTTTTTTGGGGGGGTTGGTTTGGTTTGGGGTGCCAAAAAAGGCGCGGGCTCGTAACCTCGGTCTGTCAGTGACTATCGGGAGTTTCAACAATTGAACAATCACAATCACCGTATTTCTGAAACTTGTCAATTTTGTATACAGTTTCTGTAAGATTTCTATGAACAATAGCAAGAAGCTGTTCCACTATAGTTATGTTGTGTTCATAGAAAAAGCACTAGTATACAGTCTCGGCCAGTCTCATCCCAGAGATGGAGTAGAAGTAGCCAGACCTCTGCTTTCCGGAAATTTGGCGAGTACAGACTCAAACCAAACGTGAAACAAAATTCGGAAAAAAGCATTGTTAAAGAAAAAGCTTCTGGATCTGGAAACCCCGATCCCCATAAAGCCCAGAAGACCGAGGCTACCAAGGATGATAGTGAATCAGTCTGAAGAGTGAACAATGATGAACAATGATTAAGAGTGATGAACAATGATGAACAATGATGAACAATGATGAACAATGACGAAAAATTGATGAGAATTGATGAGAATTGATGAGAATTGATGAGAATTGATGAGAATTGATGAAAACTGACTGAAAAATGATGAAAAATGACTGAAAAATGATGAAAAATGATACAAACTGATTGAAAACTGATTGAAAAATGACTGAAAAATGATGAAAAATGATACAAACTGATTGAAAACTGCCTGAAAACTGCCTGAAGAATGACTGAAAAGAGACTGAAAAGAGACTGAAAAGAGACTGAAAAGAGACTGAAAAGAAACTGAAAAGAGACTGAAGAACAACTGAAAAATGACTGAAAAATAATTATAAATGAAAACTGACTACTAACATTTATAGTGATCCAGTTACAGTGGCGTGTATTCCTGTTGGCAATTCCGTTCAATCCCAAACAACAACATATCCCAAACTATTATGGTGCTTACTTATTTGCAGTACTTTGTTCCAGCCAGTGTATAGTGTGTATAGTCTGTAGTTAGTATAATCTATGGTTAGTGTAGTCTGTAATTAGTATAGTCTATGGTCAGTGTAAACTGTAGTTAGTATAATCTACGGTCAGTGTAGTCTATGGTTAGTAAGTCTGTAGTTAGTGTAGTTTGTAGTTAGTATAATCTATGGTTAGTGTAGTCTGTAGTTAGTGTTGTCTGTATTTAGTGTAGTCTGTAGTTAGTGTAGTCTGTAGTTAGTGTGGTCTATGGTCAGTGTAGTCTATGGTCAGTGTAGTCTATGGTTAGTGTAGTCTATGGTTAATATAATCTATGGTTAGTGTATATAGATTACACTAGACTAGCCTATAGTCACCAAAAACAGTCAGAAACCCAGCCCGAAACACACGGGGTCCATTTGATTTACTACTAAAACTGTATGGTGGATGGGCATCTCGATTTACTAAAACTGTATGGTGGATGGGCATCTCGATTAAACTGTATGGTGGATGGGCACTGTTCCTACCTTTTCCTTCCCCACCAAGATATTCCATACCACAAAATAGTACTCTTTGGTGCCTACAGCCTACCCCGAAACCTGCACCACGCTCAATATCTAACCAATTACAACGTAAACCAGGCCTATAGAACGTGAAAAAAGCCCCAAAAAAGCTTTAAATATCCCTACCAAATAAATTTAACCAAAACAAAGGTTCCATAAGTCCGAGGGTCCTGTCGAACTTAGAGTAGCCAATTTTTTTTTTCAGCTGCTGTGCATATTGAAATGAAATGAAATGAAATGAAATGAAATGAAATGAAATGAAATGAAATGAAATGAAATGAAATGAAATGAAATGAAATGAAATAAAATAAAATAAAATAAAATGAAAAGAAATGAACTGAACTGAAATGAAATAAAATAAAATGAAAAGAAATGAACTGAAATGTAGGTGGATCTGGTTACTATATACGTAGATAGACGATTACAAAGATCTTAGATTCTCCATATGGGTAGTACACTATACAGTCTTTACACTATGTACTTTATTATAGACACTTTTCGCTATATACTAGGCACACGAAAATAGACATTTAGCAAGTATTTAATAGTACTCTGTATACTACATGAACACACTATAATGTACTTACTATACTTACTATACTTACTATACTACACTAGACCTCTTCCTTTACTTGGATGTAGGACTACTACTTTTATGCTTTGATAACGTTTGTTAACCTAAACTGTATGGTTACTTCCCAAAGAGAAGAACCGAAGCGGCTTATATAAGAAGAGAAACGTGGTATCGAAAAACTTGTCATCAGAACATTCGTGGGGATGGTCATCAGAACATTCGTGAGGATGGTCAGAACATTGGTGAGGATGGTCATCATAGTATGCAAATTCTGTATGGCCGTTGTTACAATCGGACAGACTAAGCTTCATGGAGCCTCTATGGACAGGGCCCTGCCTATCGTGGATCCAACATCCCTAGCCTCGATATCGATTTGTTTTGCACATAAGAAGGCCATGCCTTTGGAAATATTGTTGGTAAATTTGGAATTCCTGGCATCTGAAAACCGCTTTGTCAGTTTGTCAACCTAGACTTTTGTCAGTTTGTCGACCTAGGCTTTTGTCAGTTTGAAACGGAATGTCCTTGTGTTTTCGGTCGAAATAAGTCTCAGCTTCGAAAAAAGTCATGTGGACCGTGATTGCTGCAAATAAACACGATAGACCGTTTCTATAAAGTCCACAGTATCACGGACAAAGGAGTCAATCGGAACAGGGAAATGGATTTTGATCACGTGATGTATGGGAGATCCATTTGGAATAGAGTTTTCTTTGAATTGACTTGCAAGACTGTCAACAAGTACCTAGCATGTACGGGATTGGTTATTGAAAGACCACCAAAAAGGTTTTGTTTTCCTCGTGCACCTTCTCTAACCATAGCATGCTTCTTTCCTGAAGATCCAGTCTTCTGACCTCTGTGTTGAAGTAAATGTTTGGGGACATTAGGTAGCGCAGCTCAAAATCGATAACAATCATGGATTCACCAACCACCCCTTTGCTCTTAGCTTCTACTGCTGTTTCCTCGGGAAAAGCACCAGCACTTGAAGACGTCCTCGAGTCGATCCGTTCGGTCCAAGATCAAGTCGAACAATCTGATCAGGTCGATAAAACTTCACTCACCTTATGGGTCCCGGACCTCATTGACTTGGTGTTATTGCTAGTGAACAGTCAGAATAGTAAACGGTCAGACTAGTAGATAGTCAGAAAGTCAGAGCCAGAGACCGCAGGAAATCGTCCAGCGTCTGTAATTGATGGTTGGGAGGAACTAAGACGTACGATGGACTCAAGGATGATCCGAACCCCTTTCAACAATCTCACGTACTGTTGCACTCGCTTTTCAAAGTTCTTTTCATCTTTCCATCACTATACTTGTTCGCTGTCGGTCTTGTCAATACTTAGCTTCAGAAGGAATTTACCACCCACTTTAATGTTCCCCAAATAACCCCCTTTGGAATAAAAGTATATTGCCGGTGGATGTAACGATTTCTCTAAGTAATTAGAGTATTCCAATATACACCTGATATAGAACTTTGTTTTGAATAAATCAGATTTCTCCTTTCGTTCTAACATTTGGTTTATATGGCATGATGTGGCATATGAGGATGTATGGCCTCTATCAATGCACAATTGCTGCTAGAACCCACAACCCGGAGCATTTGTCTCTTCCGGAAAATTCCTATCCTTTTTTAAACAGTTTTGTTCCATGGATATTTGCCCATGAGTTTCTGGGTGTTTTCATCGCGTGTGGATTCAGAGTTGGGCCTGCTGCTCTCCACACTGGCACACGCACTGCATGTACATCCGTCCCTGCGCCGGTGGGGAAGGTGGAGCTTATGGTTGGCCAACGTGGTGCTAATTTCCTTCATTTCGTCTCCGATGGCCTTGACGAACGATGTCATTGTCTTGAGCTGCTCCATGTACTCCACGTCGCGTGAACCTGCCCCCGGTATTAGACTTCCCATCTTTAAAGTCTCTCTCTCCCCTCTCTCCTCCTCTCTTTCCCCTCTCTCCTCCTTCTCATCATGTATTTCCTCCTTCTCTCTTTCCTTCAGAATGTCCTTCTTTTGTGCCTGCTCTATGATCGCCTGTAGAACCAGCATCACTTCAGATTTCAATTCATTTCCTATTCCCTGTTCGCGTTCCATTTCCACATGTCTTTCTCTTTCTCTTTTCATATCCTCCAAATGTTTCCTTATTTCTTCTTCCTGCTTCCTTATTTCCTCCTGTTTCCTTATTTCCTCCTGTTTCCTTTTTTCTTCTCTTTCCCTTTCCTTGTCTCCTTCACCCAGGCCTTTTGCTACTGACATGATGAACTTCTGAAGATCAAACGGTTTCGATAACTCGTTTTGTAGTTTCAATGGCTCGTTTTGTGGCTTCACCGATTCGTAGAGGTTCTTGTACTTGGCGAGTTTTTGTCGGAGTAGACTATTCTCCTTGAGGATCCGTGCCTCGTTGCTGTGAAACTTCAAGTCGGAGTATTCTCGTTGGAGCGCATCTTTTTGCTCCTTTAGGACATTGTACTCGGCCTTGAGGATGTTGTAATCGTTTTCGGTGACCTGGGCCCGGAACTTGTTGCCCTTTTCGGCGTCCAACTGCTGCTGGAGGCGCAAATTTTTGCTCTTTTCGGCGGCCAATTGCGCCAAGAGTTTTTCCGTGGACGACGCCAAAAGAACACGGTATTTCTCGTACTCTGTGGACTCCGGGAAGAAGCTTGTTTCGGGTAACCGATGTGTGGTAATGTTTTCAATGTCCCGGGCCTCCAAATCTGACAAGTCCTTGAATGGTGACACGTGATCAAAGACGGATTCCTTTTCAAACGAGTCATCGGAGGTAAAATCATCCAAATCCGCCGTTTGTGCTCCGTTTTTCTGGAAATACTTGGCATAATTGGCATAATTAATTTTGGGAGTTTTTTTAACGGGACTGCCTCGAAGTTTATCGAGATGTTGCTTCAAGGGGGAGCCCAGCCGAGTTGGGGGCAGAAACTGGGGTTCTTCGGGGAATTTTCCGGCCAAAAGATCATGATTTCCTCGGGAAAAAACGTCCTGGGGGTTTCCGAGGCTCAGGAAGTGAGTGTAATTGCCTTTTTCGACCGTTTCTGGGCCGTACCGGGCCGGTGTGTGCCGGAGAGATTCTGTGTAGTCATCCAAAGGGTCGCGGAGCAGGTCCACGTCGTAGTCAGAGGCCACGGGCCGGGGCTGGCGGTAGTTGTTGACAAGATCCTGCGTCGAGTCCATGAGTGATGTGGTGGGTCACGTGCTGCTATATACCAGCTATAGCTAATTGTGTGTGGTGTTTTTGGGGTGGTTTTTTTGTGGTGGATTTGAGGCTCGTGAAGTTGTTGTTCATGTCGCGTTCCTGCAGAAACGCGTCTGGTCGCGCACCTGCGCGTGTGCGAAATTCAGTTAGGACTCATATGAGTCTCGCACGACCCTATAGTAGAGTAGGCTCTGTTCAGCTCTTTTTGGTTTTTGGTAGAAGTGCCACCCATTACCACCCGAAATTACATGGTATTCACTGAAATGGTTATAAATGTCATGATGGAAGCGGTTAATCAACACCCTATATTTTGTAAGCCAGTAGTAAGCGATTCAGTTCGAGTATCTAGCAGTAGTTTTAGAAATACTACTTCAAACCTCCGTCTTAATTACTACAGCGTTATATGCCGTACCAAAGATTAAAAACATATAGTTGTAGTGGAGAGATGGACATGGATACAACAATTTAAATGCAGGATTCGGTAGCTCATCCAGCAGCTCAGTTAAATTATGCCGTATATATCTTTTATTATTTTACGTAATTTACTCTTCTCTTCTATCATACGTTTAGCTGTCTCTTTCATTATACATCTTTTAATTTTCTCTTTATTATATATACACATTTTGATTTCCTCTCTTTTATCATACAAACATAATTTACTCTCTTTTATTATTTATACATAATTTGCTCTCTTTTATTATATATACACATTTTGATTTCCTCTCTTTTCTCATCCACATTTTAATCCTCTCTCTTTTGTCATACAAACAAAAACTACTCTCTTTTATTATTTATACGTAATTTACTCCTCTCTAAATTTTATAATACATATTTTAATCCTCTCGTTTTTCACATATACCTATTTTAATTTTCTCTTTTGTCATAGGTATTTTACTCCTCTCTAAATTTTATAATACATATTTTAATTCTCTCTTTTATCATATATAATTTACTCATCTCTTTTTTCATACATACGAAATTTACTCCTCCTTTTATCATTTATACGAAATTTTCTCCTCTTTTTTCATACATACGAATTTTTCTCCTCTCTTTTATCATTTATATAGGCCAAGCTCTCGTATGGTGGTCGTGTGGATGTGCTCCATCAGACATGATTGGCATGGGCTTCTCTGGCGGAGAAAAAAATGGGGCAGTGTGTGTCAACTCGTACTTTTCGAGATTTTTGCACTAATAAGCCACCACCTCCGTGAGCTGACATCCACAAAAGGATAGGCTCTCCATGGTAGAACCGGACGAGAAGGTGCTCGCAGTCGCCCACATGGGGCCCAATTTGAAGGAATAGAAGTAAAACCAGAAATCATCCATGCAGTCGTTTCCCTTATCGACAACAACCAATGTGGCTGGGGCACTTTTTTTTTCTCTTTCTTTTATTTTTCTTTCTTTCTCTCTCCATTACGAAGGGAAGGCTTGTTTCTGAATCCGGTAATCCAATCCTGGTCTTTATTGAAGTCCTCGTTGGTCGTCATGTAGAGATTCGAATTCCGGCAACTCCCAAGCATGGATACATTTAGCATGCCGTTCTCCGTACCCTCTGGGGTGGTTCCATTCACTTATCTCTCTTTTATTATACGTAATTTACTTGTCTCTTTTATTAAACGTAATTAATTGTCTCTTTTAGTATACGTAATTAATTGTCTCTTTTAGTATACGTAATTAATTGTCTCTTTTAGTATACGTAATTAATTGTCTCTTTTATTATACACGATGGGTGACACTGCAGGTGAGAGTCTGAGTGGTGTCCCTCTCAGAGCTGCTTCTCGACTTAGGGTTGGAAGCCACCACACTCACCATGGTGCGGTTAGGAGCACTGGAGGACTGGGCTGGTTTGCCTGGGCAGAACCGTTACCTGAGTCAACTGGCTTACCTGAGTTAGCACCTTTACCTTTTAGTCCTCTCTAATATTTCATACATATGTAATTTACTTCTCTCTTTTTTGGTACATACACACTTTACTCCTCTCTTTTATTATACATACGTATTTTACTTCTCTCTTTTTTCATACATACACATTTTAGTCCTCTCTTTTTTCATTCATAATTTACTCCTCTCTTTTATCATTCATAATTTACTCCTCTCTTTCTTCATTCATAGTTTACTCCCCTCTTTTTTCATACATAATTTACTCCTCTCTTTTATTATAAGTATTTTACTCTTTCTTTATATACACACTTGTTAGTATCAGTCAGAGAGGCTTCATAATAATTCAATCGGTAGAGCACTACCTATGGTGGATTTGACAGTAGTAGAGTAGCAGAGTAGATAGATAGGCTGGTACAATAGTGTGGTACTAGTGCAGTAGACTGTGGACTGAAATCTAGAAGAAAGTCACTATTGGTATATCTACTATTACAAATAACACTATCCACTACTACTCCACTACTGTACAACTGTACATTTGGTGAACTCCTCTAAGACCATACCGATCAGACAACCCTTATACTAGAGCAGTGCTTAGTTTGTCCATAGTAACGATTTTTAATTAACAAGCATTAAACTTAAACACCATGCAAATATGCAAAGCCTAGTTTGCTAATAATTCAACATTGGGTAGTACTCAATGCATGAAATAGTAGTTAAATATAATGGAATGGTGGTAGAGTAGGGTATCCAGTATAGAGTAGTAGTGACCACAATAAATACATAGAGCAGTAAAGATGTTCAGCAGTATACGAGATAATTTCCCACTCATTCTCCTCTCTTTCTTCATACAAACACATTTTACTCCTCTCTTTTTTCATACAAACACATTTTACTCCTCTCTTTCTTCATACATACGAAATTTACCCCTCTCTTTCTTCATACATACGAAATTTACCCCTTTCTTTCTTCATACATACGAAATTTACCCCTCTCTTTCTTCATACATACGAAATTTACCCCTCTCTTTCTTCATACATACGAAATTTACCTCTTTTATTATATAGTCATGAGCAACGCCGGCGAGGCCTTAAAACCGGCATGTTCTTTCAACTTTTGTTTTAGTATATATTAATCTACAGGGATATGTAAGTTGTGCCTTACAAGACCAAAGTCCTATGTAACGGGTCCACAGCATTTCTTATACTTTTCAGTTCGGCTAGGACCCGCAGTGCCTTATTGTTCAGGGTCTGCACAGCCCTATTGTCCTTTCAATGGCCTGCGTACAACATATCCACAAAGTACCTTGCCTCCGTACATGCTAGGTATTCGTTGACATGTTCAAACACCATGGGCATAGTAAGAAATGTATTGATGAGCTGTGCAAACCCCAAGGCTGAGCACGCTATGAATTCTCACCGGTTATAGCTCTTAAAGAGGTTCTTACCGCCGTTTATAGCTCTTAAAGCAGTTCTTACCGCCGTCTATAGGTCTTAAAGCAGTTCTTACAGCCGTTTATAGCTCTTAAAGAGGTTCTTCCATGACCGTTCCTTCGTTGGGGGCTTTACCTTTTCGTCGAGAATGGAGTTTTCAATTTGGAAAAACTTCTTTTCTGCCTTGAGCTCTCTGGATCTTCATGGTAATAGACAAAGCACGGGGAACCCACGCAAATCGTCATCAATGTCCAAAAGCCAACGCCGATTCTCCACAATAAATACACCTAAACCTCCACGTCTCTGGTACTCACAGGCTAACTATATAAGTACTAATTATTACTTCTTGGGAGTCCATCAATGAACATAACCCCCAGTACTAGACGTATTCAAGAATAGACTATAGACTAGAATCGACTATAGACTAAAATACAATATAGACTAGAATATACTATAGACTAGAATAAAACATAGAATATAGGCTATAGACTAGAACAATATAAACTAAAATACAATATACACTAGAATACAATATACACTAGAATACAACATAGAATATAGAATATAGACTATAGAGTAGACTGAGAAGTGTGATTATTTAGTAGTGCGATTTTATAGCAGTAAAAACCTTATAGTAGTGTAGACCGTTAGATCCATTCTTGACAGGGCTCTGCCCATTAAGCTTCTACTCCCAAAGCCATAAGCAGCTCCGTCTTCTACAGATACCAACGAACAATGCAGATGTACCAATATATAGACCAAATTAGCCATAGGTGTAGAGTAGAGTAGAGTAGTATACAGTATAGAGTATAGACTAGATTATGTAGTAGAAGAGTAGATTACTATAGAGTAGAGAGTAGATTACCAAATCACCTAAACCAAGAAAATTATTACCAAATCACCTAAACCAAGAGAATTATGACCAAATCACCTGCTCGAAGAAAATTATTACCAAATCACCTAAACCAAGAGAATTATGACCAAATCACCTGCACGAAGAGTGGTAATCGCCATGACAAATTAGCAGCAAAAAGATGAGGTTTAGATTACTCCTCTCTCTTTTCATACAAACACACTTCACTCCTCTTTTTTATTATACCTATTTTATATTTCTCTTTATTATAGGTACACATCTTATTTATCTCTATTATTATGCATCCACATTTTACTCCTCTCTTTTCATATATCTATATATATAAATATATTTTCATCTATACGCATTTTACTCCTCTCTTTTGTCAAATATACGTGATTTACTCCTCTTTTGTCATATATACTTAATTTACTCCTCTCTTTTGTCATACAAACACATTTTACTCCTCTCTTTTCTCATACAAACACATTTTACTCCTCTCTTTTCTCATACTCCTCTCTTTTCTCATACTCCTCTCTTTTCTCATACTAGATATATATAATAGGTATAATAGATATATATAATAGGTAGATTAGATATATTAGATATAATAGGTTAGATTCTTGTTGAACGTATTGTACTAAGTTATCTATTTATCCGTTGATGGTTCCTCACAAAAGGAACCAGTGCGATTTATATAGCTTTTGAAGAGAAACGTGGCAGTGAATACTCTTCTCCAGAACAATGGTGATGATTGTTCTGACATCTTCGAAAAGGCATCATTATTGATGGTCGAACAGCGTGATACGGCATTCGTAGTAGCCCTAATTAGTATCGGGCAGAGATTTCCTAATCTCTCCATAGGTAACTACTACCCATGGCGGATCTGACATCCCCCCCAGCCTCGATGTCGATTTATTTGGGCATTGGGAGGCCGTGCTTTTGGGCATATTCTCGGTAGAGCTCGGGTGCGGTTGACCTCAAGCTTCCAGCTCGTACTTGAATGATTTCGCCTTGTGGATGTTCTGTTGTGCATTTGCCTCGTACCGCTAAAAGGTAGCCTCGACTGACTTTCTTATGTCCTAGAATTTTCTCCACTTCGACGAGCTCTGACCCGTCGTTGTACCGTTTGAGTCCAACGTTGTTTTGGTAATGGTGTGAAGTATTCTTCCGGGATTGTCTTTTGTAGGCGTAGTTGACTAATGTGGAAAACCTTGTTGCCTTTGTATTGTGTTGGCATCACGAGTCGATAGTTGACTGGTGATTCGACTTTCGCAATTTCGTATGGGCCTGCAAACTTAGAGCGGAGCTTTGGGGCAAGTCGTGAATTTCTTGCGTCTGGAAACCCTGCGAGGCAGTTGATATCGACATAAACATTTTGCCCTGCTTGGAATTGAAGGACCTTGCGTTTCTTGTCGAAATACGTTTTAGCTTTGTCGAAGGAAGCTTGGTGTGCTGCTAAGGCCGCTGTGAGACTCCTGTGAAGGATCTCTGTGATGTCCACGGAACCGCGGTGGAGTGACTGAATCGGAACTGGGAAATCGGAACTGGGAAATCCAAATGTAATGGTGACGAGGGGACGTAACCGAGGTCCACCTCAAACGGGGACTTGCCTTGAAGCGATGTGGAAGGTTGAGCGTTGAGCACATATTCTCCCGCGGCTAGGAGAGACGGCCAGTCTTGGTTAGAATGGATGTAAAGGCGGAGGTAAGTTTCGATTAATTTGTTCCGATTTTCCACGCGACCGTTGGATTGTTGATGTTGAGTGACCGAAAGGTGGGATTGCACTTTAAGAAGAATCATCGGCGAATGAACATAGTAAACAGAGTACCTGACGAAACCGGAATCTAACATGTACATATATATAATGGGTGTATATATATATATAATAGGTGTATATATATAATAGGTATATATATAATAGGTATATATATAATAGGTATATATATAATAGGTGTACATATATATATAATAGGTATATATATAATAGGTGTACATATATATATAATAGGTATAATACATATATAATAGGTATAATACATATATATATATAATAGGTGTTCGTACTTCTTTGAACCCTTCACTGTCTTGATGCCCGATTTGCTATCAGATAATAATTGAATTGTATAGTAACGATCAATCTCTTCTAACAAATTCTGAACCCACAATGCTTCAATAACTGTTGTCTTGAGCAAGCAATTCTGCATTGAGTGTGGAGACAGCGATAGTTTTCTGTAACTTGGATCTCCACAGCACTGGTGATCCACCAACCGCTATCATGTACTCTGTTATTGATCGATATTCTTCATCAGATTCTGAAGCGAAGCTTACATCAGCATACAACAAGATTTCGTGATATTTCAAATATTTATGAGACAAGATTTCGTGATGTTTCAAATATGTATGAGACAAGATTTCGTGATATTTCAAATATATATGAGACAAGATTTCGTGATATTTCAAATATGTATGAGACAAGATTTCGTGATATTTCAAATATGTATGAGACAAGATTTCGTGATATTTCAAATATATATGAGACCAATGTCGTTGTGCCTTTGAGGTACCGAAGTACTCTTTTAATTGATGTCAAAACGAACAGCAGCAAAGAGTAGTTTGCCAATTATAAATAACAGCAAATAGTAGTTTGCCAATTATAGATGGGTATTCCGTTCCATCACAAGGTTCTTCATTTTTCGTTTGTAAATTTCTCAAAACCTTTTGATTCTGCTGCTACAACATTTGAACGACATTCATCAAGTCCATAGTTTCGCAATAGAGCATCAATATAATCACCCAAATGCAACTTAGTGTATCCATTTCCCACCAAAAGATCTTGTATTGATAATACTTCACTGAGTACTGACAACTCTCCGTCTCCTATTCCTGGAACACTTCCCCTGGAGTAAACACTTCCCCTGGAGTAAACACTTCCCCTAGAGTGTTTACATATCTTGATGAGACTATGAGGTCAATGTCTTATAGTATGAGTCATCCACTGGATAATACTCCCTGGTTAATCACAGGTCCTCCTGGTACCGCAACCGTCGTTGCGGATCTGGCGTTATCTTCTTTACATATAAATATAATACGTATAATAGATATAATAGGTATAATAGATATAATAGGTATAATAGATATAATAGGTATATTACATACAATACATATATTACATAATACATATAATAGGTATAATACATATAATACATATAATAGGTATAATACATATAATACATATAATACATATAATACATATAATACATATAATACATATAATACATATATTACATAATACATATATTACATAATACATATATTACATACAATACATATATTACATAATACATATATTACATAATACATATATTACATACAATACATATATTACATAATACATATAATACATATAATACATATATTACATAATACATATATTACATAATACATATATTACATAATACATATATTACATATATGTTAGATCCACCAGGTAGTGTCCTACCTATAGAGGTATTTACTCCTCTCTTTTGTTCTATTTTACTCCTCTCTCTTATGTCTAAGTATTCAGGCACAGATCCCAATAACCAATATTGATTTGGCTGACCTGAAAACCAGAGCCATTGATTTCCTTGACTCTAATTGGTTCCTTTTTTACCGGTCCAAATACTCCTACGACCTCGTCTCCCTCTCCTATTCTGAAGTCTTGTTTTTTACGATCAGGTGTATCACTGGGACAGTGACATATATGATACTATGTATACTCCATACTATGTATACTCCATAATATGTACTATGTTCTATACTATGTACTATGTGCTATACTATGCACTATAGTCCACTCTACTCTATACTATGATTCAACGTCACACCGTCTACTGTTCACTAGACCATAGGACTATAACTCTTCAAGTGGATCCTACTGGACGCGGCCACGTTCTTCGGAAACTGAGATGAAATTGCCGAAATCCAACACAAGCTAAGAACTGTGATTGAGAGAATGGCAGCCTGAAGGATGCTCATGGTGAACGATTGAATTCAATCCGCTCACTTTTCTGAAACTGAAAAAAGCATGAATTGTGATATAATTCACCAGGTTCCTTGGATTGAAGACGAGGAAGAACTGAGAACACCATCACTATCTTTTGATATACCCATGATAATGACATCACTATACCCATGATAATGACATCACTATACCCATGATAATGACATCACTAGACCCATGATGATGACATCTATACCCATGATAATGACATCACTATACCCATGATAATGATTGTGACAATGACAAGCACCGCTATGGATTCTCATACTGGATTCTCACCCTGCAATGTCTCCCAGAATACCTCCCTGGAGCTAATAAGAAGTTCTCACATAATTAATCTGGAATTGTCCTTCCAATCTTTCTCAATCCCTCTTTTTCTTGCGGCTATGGCTGTTTCACAGTACTGGGTGGACTTGTTGTATTCTCAGTCATCCACCTGCACATGGACCAAGTAATCCAACGTCTTTACCACGGCATTGATGTGCCACGGCACAAGACGACGCAACTCCTGCTCATCATCATCCCGGTCCATCTCCACCACGCCTAACACCTCGTTCAACACAATCAAGTTCTTGTACTGGTTAAGGAGAAGCTTCATCACCAGGTTGAGGCTCCAGTATGCCGAACAACTGAGAAGCGTCACTTCGAATATCATGTACGTGATGCCTTCGCCGTCTTGGGCCTCCTCCCTGCTTTTGATCAAGTACCCTATTCTCATTCCCAATCGCGTGGGCGAATTAAACGAGGGAAGTGGCATTTTGGGGATCACCCCCATGATATCAAACCGGGGGTCCTTGACTACCACATCTGCCTCGCTCATATCCACCGGAGTCGCCACATCGGGCGAGAAGAAGTTGGCTGCGGCATTGAGGAACTGGTTAGGCGAATTGAACGTCAGTGCATTCACCGGCGACTGCACCAAGGATGCAGTGTTGTCGTTGAACACAGGAGCGTAACCAGAATCGGAAAAAGACCCTGGTTTTTCGGTGCAACCTGGCTTTTCTGGGCCTCCTTTCTCCGTAAATCCTTTCCCAGAAAACCCTTTATCGGAAAACCCTTTTTCCGCAAAACCGGCCTTGCTATTGTGGGACGAAAACAAGTACTTGGGAAGCCGCGATGTGGAGAGCACAATCAACGACACCTCCTTATACTTGGCCGTGAGTCGCTTCCAGAAAATAAGCTCATCATCTGGAATGATACTGCTGATACGTGTGAGCACCAAAAACCGTTTCTTGTCCGACCCACACGTCCGGAGCAGCATGGCATCCTTGAGTTTGCCAAACAAGTCGTTGGAAATGTCCCAGATATCCACGATGATCGACCCCACATCTCGAGTATTGAAGCAGCTCCACGACCGAACATGCGTTACGATGCCCAAAGGGTCCAGCCAAGCTGCAGATATCCAGTTTTTATCCACAGATCTCTCATAGGCCACATGGAGAAAGAGATCATCGTGGAAAGACGCCCCACTGATGGCATTTTCCTTGTTCAAAAACTTGAAGTTGATGCTGCTGGGCGAGCTCTTGACCAACTGCGTATAAAGACTCCAAGTATCTGTTTTGAAGTTCTTTTCATGCACATCCGGACACTTGTTGTAGAGCGAAAGCGCCAATTTGGAGAGTTTGAGCTCGGGAATGTACCGAGAAGAGCACCGGAAGCCAGTTTTTTTGCTGATAAAGTCCCAGGGAAGAACATGCTGGAACACCTGCACCAATGGAAGCTGTCTGTCCTTTAAATACTGGCCGAAATTCCTGCATATCTTGGCAATCTGCAGCATGGCCTTGACGGACTCGTCGAAATTCAAAAACAAAAGGAGAAGCGGCCGGTCAAACTCAAACCGGTTGGCCTTGGTGATCAAATCCACTTTGATCATCTCCGCCAAGTTGCGGAGTTTGCGGTTGACTCGGCCATAATAGTCTCTGCGGTCTCCGTGTTTCTCCACCAAAAGAAGGCCATTGCTAACACTTTCCAAGTCCAGCCGGATGCTCTGGAGATGGAGTTTTTTGACCGACCCCAATTGGTTTTCCTTGAAGTTGCACCGGAGAAGCTCCAAGAACCCCAAGTTGCTGGTATCATAGAGATTGCCGTAGTCCATGAGATTATCGTTTTCGGCAATCATCAACACCTGGAACTTTTTGGGCCCGCCAACGGGACTAAAATGGAGGTACCGCCAAAACCGAAGACCCACGAAGTTGAAGTTGACAAGATGGCCACTTTTGGCGATTTTGCTGCGCACTTCGTTGAGCAAAAAGATATTGTCGTCCACATGGGGACTTTTAGCCTGAATATCGTCTTTATAGAGCTGGAAATTGGCCTGGTTCGGCGGATTTTCGGGCCGGAATGAGTCCCACACCAAGGGGGGTTGCAGCCCTGCCCCATCGCTGATTTCCTCCAAAAATGTTAATTCGCCCTGGTTTTTTTCCGGATCCTCCATCAACTCACTCAACGTCACCCGATAACTCAATGGGTATGCGGAAAAGAAGGCGTCCAGGGTATTTTTGGAGACATTTCCATCAGTGGGACTTTCGAACACCGGACTATCGAAATCAGATGGGGTTTGCAACCGCATGTGCAGAAACTTATTGGATCCCATGTCAAACACGAGATTTAACATCAAACACCGGAGAAACAGGTCGATTTCCGCCCTCTTAACCGTAAGTCCATCTCCACTCTTGATATCGTCGTCGTCGTCGTCGAAATCCATGTTGAAATCGCTGGACGTGGGCTGTTTGCAGTCCCGGAGAAGAAACGTATTCGGAATACTAAACACGTTGATGCTCCGGAGAATAAGGGGGAGACAATTGGACGATTCAGCCACGTTTGGAGCGGATTCCTCCACCACCAGGGGGCTTTCATCCTGAGTTTTATCATTTTCGGCTCCGTTTGGACCATTTTCTGTCTTTTTTTCCGGAGATTTTTGCACCTCCATGTCGGTATCGAGATTGGGCGACGAGATAAAGCTGCCGTGGTCCACCAAATGACTTCCGGACGCCATGGGGGAGTCTGCTCTCCATTCACTCCGTATTTGCCCAACAGACGGAGAATCGCTGTAGCTGGTGGTATTGAAATTGGGGTATGCCGTAGATGGCAAGCTAGTGGCTTTGGTATCGGGCTGTATGCCTGCCACCTGGTTCAAAATGTCTCCCGCATGGGTATTTAGCTTGAGAGGTGACATTTTCAAGTCCAGAAAATGGTCTTCTTCGTCTTCGTCACTTTCGTCATCGGACTCCATGTCCATATCTGCATCCACATCGAAATCCTCTGCGTCATTGTTGCCGTTTTCTGATCCTAGATCTGCATATAGCATATTCTCCGGGTTTTCTCTTTTATTCAAGAGACTTTTTTCACTCTCTTGAACGGAGTCATGGAAGATGGGGCCTTTTTCGTGGTCCTGGAGGCTGAAGCTTTTTTCGGAATCAAAATGGACGTTCCCTTTCTGGGCATCGTTCATTCCCCTTTGGGAATCCATATGTGCCCTTTGAACGTCATGCATGGTTTTCTCATGCATCAGTCCCCTTTGGCTCTCGCTCATTCTCCTTTCGGCCTCATTCGCTCCCCTTTCGGACTCGGCGATTCCCCTTTCCAGATCAAGCACATTATAAACGCTGGTTTCCCTTAAACGAGGCTTCCGGGCTTCGGACTCGGGCCCCGAAGAGTCTTCTCGCTCCACAAAAAACTTGCCTCCACGGCCATATTTGGCATCGATATTGCTCTGGATTTTTGGGTTGAACACGATCGGGGAAAACGCATAGCCCTGGCTGTCCAAATCCCTCGAATTTGGAGCATTTGACAGTGAAGGTGGTTTGGGCTGCATCATTATGGGCGTAGGAATAATTGGAGGAGGAGCCCCAGGGTCAATGTACAGGTCCGGTGTCTGGAATTTTTGCAGGATCATCTCGTCCTTTGGTATGCTGAGATATACGCTAGACTTTTGCGTTTTCGTCGGCAACTCCTGTTTTTCAACCATCTCTGTATCTTCAAAGGTTTCCTGCACAATGCGGGGCACTTTCTGTTCGGGTTCCGTGACCTCCAATTCCAAGGTCCCGGCCTCCATGGCCTCCACTCCCTTTTCCTCGGTTTCCAGGTCAGAAGACTCGCCAAAGAGATCATCTTCGGGGTTATCTACCTCTGGAGATTCCGTCTTGACCTCGTCCTTGGTTTCTTCCTTGGTTTCTTCTCCCGACCGGTTGGATGCAGGATTGGACATATTGGGTACTTCTCCGAAAATCTCATGTACGGGCACATTCGGTTCGCTGATGCCTCCACTTTCAGGCTGGACATGCATAGGCTGAGACTCGTGTTCGTGAATATCGATGGAAAAGGAAATGAAGTCGTGGATGAGCGAAAACGGGTCGGACGGGTCGGAAACCGGTACACTTTCGTCCGTTTGCTCTATACTTCCGAATTGGAGGACACAGAGCTCCCAGGGCCACACAATAAACTTCTTGTTGTCGACGTCGTGGACAAACTGCAGGATTTTGGAGGTCTGGTTGTTCAAATGCTGCAAATTGGGGATTAATTTGACCCACGTGACGTCATTTTCCGATCTTTCCACGCCTGTAGAGAGCTTTAATAGCCGGAGAAGGTTTTGGGCTGATTTAGGCGGCGTTTTGGAAAACGTCTGCGCTAAATTGTGCTGGTCATACAAATGGCACCTTAAACCGGAAGGCACCACGTAGACCACAAACGAACCAATGTCGTAGGCCATTTTGTCGATGTTTAAGACTGAAGTGGGGAATAGCGGGAGAGAGTTTCGCTGGGTCAAACCCACTAGAAGATCGCCTGTCGTTAGGAGCACGGGGTCTACCTGTACTATGCCATATTGTTTTTCAGCTACCGGAGCCACCACGTAATTTCCAAAAAGGTGCATTTTCTGCTGAGCCAGCAAATTGTAAACCACGGCTTTTTTCACTGCTTTAAGAAACGAAAGACTGGCATACGCCAAATCCTCCGGAAGTGACGGCTTTTTCTCCGCTTTTTTCACTGCCCGGCTCGGGTTCGCCAACATATCCACGTTGACACACGTCTGCGACTGCAACTTGATCGGGTACCCCTCTAGCAGCTCCAACGAGTCCCAGTGGCTGAAGGAAAAGTGGTAGAGGCACTTGTTGTAGTAGGCCAAAAGAATGCGGGGGTACTGGCTCCGGATCTGGAGCTCGAGCTCGAGGAGAAGCTGGTCCAGCACCTGCTCCTTGGCCGTGTATGTGGCGTAGTTGATGGATGCCACGTGCGCTAGCTTGTAATAGTGCGTATATATCTGGCCGCTGTCCGTCATGATGAACTAATTGTGGTATTCTGGATGAGTCAGTAGTATCCACTAGTATGCACTGGTATTTCTGTATGGTTTACCAGTTGTTAGTCTGGATTATTCCTGGTTATGAATGGTATGAGCCGGTTATTAGCACTGGGAATGAATCGTAAGGTATTGGTTCTGGTTATTGGAGTCTTAGAGATTCCACTAGAATAGGATTCCTAATTGGGATCCACTAGAATAGAGTTCCTAATTTCTCTTAACGACTAAAGTGGACCCACAAAAATAAACCTGCCTCTCTGAAAAATTGATTTGGAGAGGATTTGGAACTTTAGAACTTTAGAACTTTCTGGACTTCCACACTTGAAGTTTCTTAGCAAAGTTCCACCAGAATTGACTTCCTGGTTGGTTCCTCCAATGGTTATTGATCTCCACTGATTATTGATTCTTTGTCGACTGTTCTGGTCAGATCCTCTATGAACTCAGAAGATGACTCACAAAGTCTAAGTCTCCTAAGTAATACTCTAATAAATAAAAGTATTCCACTAACAAGTTCTCCAGTCAGTATAAATACTCCAATAAATAAAAGTATTTTACTAAAAAGTCCTCCAGTCAGTATAAATACTCCACTAAGTTGAACTCCAATTATGGGTATAAGTATTGAGCTTCTTGTGTTGCCTTTCTTGGTCGGGTATTCTCACTAAACAGTAAAGAGCAATCTGGGCAGTAATGGTAGCACGGAGTAGGATGAATGGATCAGTCAATGTATGATGAATTGACCAGTAATCGGTGGTAGTAGTCACAGCCAATAGTCAGTAGGATGGATCTCAACTAATCCTCCAATATAGCAGTTCTCTTGTTCAGGGTCCACACAAGGAACTCTCACTTCTGGAGTTGGTTTCACACTCTTCCCTGCGATTGAGCCCCAATGAAAATTGCTATTGAGTATTGCTACTGGATTCTCAGTTTAATGTCCTCAAATGGCGAAACGGCGAAATGCAAAATTGCTTTTGAAATTGCTCTCGAATGGCTCTCAAAATGAATCCAAATGGCTCAAAATGATTTCAAATGGCTTAAAATGAATTCAAATGGCTCAAAATGAATCCAAATGGCTTAAAATGAATTCAAATGGCTTAAAATAAATCCAAATGGCTTAAAATGAATTCAAATGGCTCAAAATGATTTCAAATGGCTTAAAATAAATCCAAATGGCTCAAAATGAATTCAAATGGCTCAAAATGAATTCAAATGGCTCAAAATGATTTCAAATGGCTTAAAATGAATTCAAATGGCTCAAAATGAATTCAAATGGCTCAAAATGAATTCAAATGGCTTAAAATGAATTCAAATGGCTCAAAATGAATTCAAATGGCTCAAAATTAATCCAAATGGCTCAAAATGAATTCAAATGGCTCAAAATAAATTCAAATGGCTCAAAATGAATCCAAATGAGTCTAGGCTAGCTTGATATTCACTAGTCAATGCCGGTGTAGACTTTTGGTATTGAAAGCTTGGGAGACTTCACTGGTTCTCCGAAATTGTAATCAGTAATCAGTAGTCAGTCAAATAGCCAATATTGGTCTGGCTTCTAGTGGTGGTTATGGGGTGAGCTATCGTCTTATTCCTTGGGTGAGGTCGGGTACGTGGGTGGGATGTACTGGTCCATGGACTGAGCTTGGATTGACTCGGGTGGGCGAGTGGGTCTCCGGAATCGTCAGGATGGTCCTAGTGAAGAAGCTAGGTGTAAGTGCGATTTAGCGTGCGAGATATGAGAATGTAGTGCGATTTAACGTGCGAGATGTGAGAATGTAGTGCGATTTAGCGTGTGCGAAATATGAGAATATAGTGCGATTTAGCGTGTGCGAAATATGAGAATATAGTGCGATTTAGCGTATAGTGCGATTTAGTATGGGAATATTGCGACTCCAGTGCGAATGCGGCTACAGTTAGACACGAACCTAGGGTGGTATAATAGTCTGTTTAAAGTGGTGGTATGCAATACTTATAGTGGGTAGTGGCAGTGGCAGTGGCAGTGGCAGTGGCAGTGGCAGTGGGAAATATAGTGTATGTTAGATTCGGGAGTGACACGGAAAAGGTTGTGCAATTTGCTGGACCACAGTGTTGAACATGTCAGATGTCCCGACCCATGAATGCAGGACGGCGATATCTGCCGTACAGCGGAATTGGATGAAGGGACAAGTCTCATAAGGTTCCAAGGAATGTATATGTGCAGACGGATAATACAAACCGGGTGTTGGTATCAGGAGTCATGGGGTTTGACTTCAGACAAGGCATTAACAAGTCACGTACAGGAGAACGGAATTGATGGTGACGTGGTATATAAAGAGGAGTTCTCGCTCATGGTAGAGGGGTATCGTTAGACCACAACGCAGAGTTTCTAAATTTCCGTCGAACAAGTAAATTAGAAACAAGATAAGCGTTCCTGTATATGCACGACTTTATGGAAACTCTGAACAATACTCAGCCATTCTCTCAAGAGAACAAAGGATCTCTTTTGTTTGTAAATTTCTCAAATCCTTACGATTCTGCTGCTACAACATTTGAACGACATTCATCAAGTCCATAGTTTCGCAATAGAGCATCAATATAATCACCCAAATGAAACTTAGTTCCCACCACAATTTTCATACCAAGAAATTTCTTGGCTTCTCCTAAATCCTTCATTTGAAAGATGCTACTAAGCATTTCATTTATCCTCGACACCTCACCCAAAGATCATCCAATATAATGCTATGAATGTTCAGGTGTTGTCTTCTTCTGGTACATGAATAAGGTGTCTTCTTCTGGTAGATGCATGTTTGGTAGCTCTTTTGAATCCCAACCACCTGACCTCGTCATTAATCACTTGGTTCCATACAAGTGAGGCTTGCTTAAGACCATATGGGGATTTGTAGTTTCAACAAACACTTTTTGTAGTTTCAACAAACACTTTTTGTAGTTTCAACAAACACTTTGATTTGTAGTTTCAACAAACACTTTTTGTAGTTTCAACAAACACTTTTTGTAGTTTCAACAAACACTTTGATTTGTAGTTTCAAAAAACACTTTTCGTCGGAAATATTGTGAGCTTTTGTGGATAGCCAGGAATTTGTTTCATATAAATGGTCTTGTCAAGATCCAAGTGTTTTGTAGTAGGTCTCGAAAGGTATGTGGAGAGTCTCAGCACAACGAACATAATCTCGAGTCTAAGTATTTTGGCTGCACAAAGCAACTTGCCAACTAGGAATCGATAGTCAGTTTCGTCACAAAGCACAAGATCTTCATCAAAACTTTTGTCACATTTTTCACCTGTGGCTGGAACCAGCACTGGATTGCATTTCTTCATATCATAACACTCTAGGAGTGAGTTTATAGATAAGTAGGTCATCAACATAGAGAGCTATAGAAGCTTCTTTGATGTGTTTTGAAAAAGACAAGCTTCATTCAGACACTTTTCAAATTTCTCAAGTGTTCCTTTGACCGTCTGATGCCACACTAACGGTGCTTGTTTCAAACCGTATAAAGATTTGTTGAGTTTGTAAACAAAGTCCGTTTTCTTGGCTTCTTTTTACCGTTAAAAAGGTTGTTTCACGTAAATGGTCTTGTCAATTTTACCGTTGAGGTTGTTTCATGTAAATGGTCTTGTCAATTTTACCGTTAAGGTCGTTTCAGGTCCATCTGATGAATGATCATCCTATGGTGAGTGACAAGTGCAAGAAGAATTCGTAAACTCGCATAGGAGATTACTGGTGCAAATGTCTCTTCATAGTCAATACCCTCAACTTGTGTATAACCTTTAACGACTAATTTGCCTTATACTTGCTACCATCTTTCATCGTGAAAACCCAAGGCACCCTATAGGTTTGGCATTAAAGGACAGATTTCTGGGAAAGCTTTTGGCATCAGGAGGACAGATTTTTGGGAAAGCTTTTGGCATCAGGAGGACATATTTCTGGGAAAATGTTTGGTTTTCTTTATGCGCCTTCATCTCAATATTGCATGTTTCTTTCCAGAAGATCCAGTGATCTGACCTCTGTGCCTCAACATAAGATTGGGAAATTGGTGAGGATTCTGAGTGGAAATTGGTGAGGAGTCTGACTGGAAATTGGTGAGGAGTCTGACTGGAAATTGGTGAGGCTTCTGACTGGAAATTGGTGAGGAGTCTGACTGGAAATTGGTGAGGAGAGTCGGTACGTGCTCCCAAAAGTGACACCAAAAGATGCCCTGTGGTGGGAGCTTCCCTGGGAAAGCCTCTAGGAGAATCAACATTGATATTCTGTGGCTCTCTAACAACCGGGAAGATATCCTCCAAGGAACGATGAACGTATCCCTGAGTCAGTCCAAGTCTGACCGTGTAATTGTTTTGAATTAGAAAAAGGATATGCAGCCATTCTCCCTCGAGAGCTAAGAATAGCAGTGGTAGTCGGTAAGATACCTGTTAGAAACGACTTCCGTTCAATAGGGAGCCTTGAGGCTCTAATTCTCCAGTATGCACTACTATTTATTACTCTACTATACACTACTATATACTACTCTACTATACACTACTATATACTACTCTACTATACACTACTATATACTACTCTACTATACACTACTCTACTATAACTGTGAGAGCCACGTCGGTAGTGCCCTATACATGAGGTACTTCGAGGCTACTCTTTCAACCTAGGAGTGACTACTTCGAACCGTAGTTGAGCTAGAAAAACGCCGCTTTTGCCGTGACGAATTTTCAAAACCACGTTCTCTTCAAAACACTAAAAAACCGTTCACATCCTTTGAGGAATCCTAATAAATACAGTACAACACTATACAACACTATACAACACTATACAACACTATACAACACTATACAACACTATACAACACTATACAACACTATATTAGTAATACCCAGTCTCCTTATTATTCTTTTCTTGTTTGAGTGGTAATTCGTCTTTTGGTAATGGTGTCTTTTCCAGTCTTGTGGTATTTTGCTCCAGATGTCTTGGGGAAGAGCCAGACCTGCCTAATGCCTGCACAGAGTCCAGCAACGAATGCTTCATTCACTAGGGTCTGAAATCATCTAGTCTGCTATTACGTCTATAGCCATGTCACTACTGAGAATTATTAGGATTTTTAGGGACTAAAAATTACAGGGATTATTAGGGACTAAAAATTACAGGGATTATTAGGGACTACTGAGAATTATTAGGATTATTAGGGACTACTGAGAATTATTAGAATTATTAGGGACTAAAAATTATAGGTATTATTAGGGACTACAAATACTGAAGAATGTCGCCTCCGATCTATGTAATGAAATCCTTATTGCTTCAGATGACGGGATCATCTACTCGGTCATTGTGCAGGACAAAAAGACCTTGGAGTGTGTACCCATTATACGTGTGGCGGACCCGATTTCGGTGTTCTATTTGTATCCTGAAGAAGAGGATTACATCTTGACCTTTGCTAGTGATACGGGAGGAGCCAAGAAGTTGTAGGTGCCGGTGCTCTGTATGCAGGACGAGAAGAAGGTTCCATATATCCATGCTACGCTTCGTAAGGATTACAAGAATTGGACCCCCGTGGTGGATGTATTGGTGATCGACTCAGTGGGAAGACGGTACGTGGAGAGTCGGTACGTGGAGAGTCGGTACGTGGAGAGTCGGTACGTGGAGAGTGACTGTCTGCAGGAATTATGGGATAATGAAAAAACTGTTAATAGTAGTTTAATAAAAAAATATAAAAGCTTCTATTAAATTAAAAAAATTAGGTAATTATTTATTAGATACTACTAATTCTAAAAGTTTAGAAAATATAATAGATTATTTTTTAAGTTAAGGAAAGTAAAAAGAAAAAAAAAATTTAATTTTTACTTAAATTTTTGAAATAGTCTATAGATATTCCATCTAAACTTTCTCCAGATGGACCTCACTCTAATCCTGGCGCGTTCTCAATACCCGTTTGACCACCTTATCCTTGGTCACCACATACACCACAGCACCCCAGCCCGATAACGCATCTCTGTCGACGGCATTCAACAAGGCCTGGCTGATGGTCTCGAACAAGTCCTCGGGCTTCAAGTCCNATCTCTGTCGACGGCATTCAACAAGGCCTGGCTGATGGTCTCGAACAAGTCCTCGGGCTTCAAGTCCGGCTCGTACAACGACTCGCACATTCCATACAACTGGTCCAGCGCCGTGCCCGACACAATGAAGTCCTTGGCAAAGTCA